>JAENHH010000120.1:0-40151 GCA_023509865.1 Trypoxylus dichotomus
GTCTAAACCGACGGGAAGTCGTACGAGAGACACAATTTTCGTATTCTCGAACTTCGATTACATCTCCTTCATAGTAAAACATGCAAGATCTGGTCATTTCGCTCGAAAAATGTGCGTTTCTCGTGAGTCTGAAATGTTAGAGTATTCCGAATAGTCTAAAGCGACTGGAAATCGTACGAGAGACACAATTTTCGTATTCTGGAACTTCGATTATATCTCCTTCATAGTAAAACCTGAATAATCAGATCATTTCCCTCGAAAAATGTGTGTTTCTCGGTTGTCCGAAATGTTAGAATATCCCGAATAGTCTAAAACGACGGGAAATCATACGAGAGACACAATTCTCGTATTCTGGTACTTCGATTATATCTCCTTCATAGTAAAACATGCAGAATCAGGTCATTTCGGTCGAAAAATGTGTGTTTCTCGGGAGTCTGAAATGTTAGAATATTCCGAATAGTATAAAACGACGGGAAATCGTACGAGAGACACAATTTTCGTATTCTGGAACTTCGATTATATCTCCTTCATAGTAAAACGTGCAAAATCAGGTCATTTCCCTCGAAAAATGTGTGTTTCTCGGGGGTCTGAAATGTTAGAATATCCCGAATAGTCTAAAACGACGGGAAATCATACGAGAGACACAATTTTCGTATTCTGGAACTTCGATTATATCTCCTTCATAGTAAAGCATGCAGAATCAGGGCATTTCGCTCGAAAAATGTGTGTTTCTCGGGATTCTGAAATGTTAGAATATTCCGAATAGTCTAAAACGACGGGAAATCGTACGAGAGACACAATTTTCGTACTCTGGAACTTCGATTATATCTCCTTCATAGTAAAGCATGTAAAATCAGATCATTTCGCTTGAAAAATGTGTGTTTCTCGGGATTCTGAAATGTTAGAATATTCCGAATAGTCTAAAACGACGGGAAGTCGTACGAGAGACACAATTTTCGTATTCTGGAACTTCGATTACATCTCCTTCATAGTAAAACATGCAAGATCAGGTCATTTCGCTCGAAAAATGTGTGTTTCTCGGGAGTCTGAAATGTTAGAATATTCCGAATAGTCTAAAACGACTGGAAATCGTACGAGAGACACAATTTTCGTATTCTGGAACTTCGATTATATCTCCTTCATAGTAAAACGTGCAAAATCAGGTCATTTCCCTCGAAAAATGTGTGTTTCTCGGGGGTCTGAAATGTTAGAATATCCCGAATAGTCTAAAACGACGGGAAATCATACGAGAGACACAATTTTCGTATTCTGGAACTTCGATTATATCTCCTTCATAGTAAAGCATGCAGAATCAGGTCATTTCGGTCGAAAAATGTGTTTCTCGGGAGTCTGAAATGTTAGAATATTCCGAATAGTCTAAAACGACGGGAAATCGTACGAGAGACACAATTTTCGTATTCTGGAACTTCGATTATATCTCCTTCATAGTAAAACATGCAAAATCAGGTCATTTCGCTCGAAAAATGTGTGTTTCTCGGGAGTCTGAAATGTTAGAATATTCCGAATAGTCTAAAACGACGGGAAGTCGTACGAGAGACACAATTTTCGTATTCTGGAACTTCGATTACATCTCCTTCATAGTAAAACATGCAAGATCAGGTCATTTCGCTCGAAAAATGTGTGTTTCTCGGGAGTCTGAAATGTTAGAATATTCCGAATAGTCTAAAATGGCGGGAAATCGTACGAGAGACACAATTTTCGTACTCTGGAACTTCGATTATATCTCCTTCATAGTAAAGCATGTAAAATCAGATCATTTCGCTTGAAAAATGTGTGTTTCTCGGGATTCTGAAATGTTAGAATATTCCGAATAGTCTAAAACGACGGGAAATCGTACGAGAGACAAAATTTTCGTATTCTGGAACTTCGATTATATCTCCTTCATAGTAAAGCATGTAAAATCAGATCATTTCGCTTGAAAAAATGTGTGTTTCTCGGGATTCTGAAATGTTAGAATATTCCGAATAGTCTAAAACGACGGGAAATCATACGAGAGACACAATTTTCGTATTCTGGAACTTCGATTACATCTCCTTCATAGTAAAACATGCAAGATCAGGTCATTTCGCTCGAAAAATGTGTGTTTCTCGGGAGCCTGAAACGTTATCATATTCCGAATAGTCTAAAACGACTGGAAATGGTACGAGAGACACAAATTTCGTATTCTGGAACTTCGATTATTTCTCCTTCATAGTAAAACGTGTAAAATCAGGTCATTTCCCTCGAAAAATGCGTGTTTCTCGGTTGTCTGAAATGTTAGAATATCCCGAATAGTCTAAAACGACGGGAAATCATACGAGAGACACAATTTTCGTATTCTGGAACTTCGATTATATCTCCTTCATAGTAAAACGTGCAAAATCAGGTCATTTCCCTCGAAAAATGTGTGTTTCTCGGGAGTCTGAAATGTTAGAATATTCCGAATAGTCTAAAACGACTGGAAATCGTACGAGAGACACAATTTTCGTGTTCTGGAACTTCGATTATATCTCCTTCATAGTAAAACCTGCAAAATCAGGTCATTTGGCTCGAAAAATGTGTGTTTCTCGGGAGTCTGAAATGTTAGAATATTCCGAATAGTATAAAACGACGGGAAATCGTACGAGAGACACAATTTTCGTATTCTGGAACTTCGATTATATCTCTTTCATAGTAAAACGTGCAAAATCAGGTCATTTCCCTCGAAAAATGTGTGTTTCTCGGGAGTCTGAAATGTTAGAATATTCCGAATAGTCTAAATCGACGGAAAATCGTACGAGAGACACAATTTTCGTACTCTGGAACTTCGATTATATCTCCTTCATAGTAAAGCATGTAAAATCAGATCACTTCGCTTGAAAAATGTGTGTTTCTCGGGATTCTGAAATGTTAGAATATTCCGAATAGTCTAAAACGACGGGAAGTCGTACGAGAGACACAATTTTCGTATTCTGGAACTTCGATTACATCTCCTTCATAGTAAAACATGCAAGATCTGGTCATTTCGCTCGAAAAATGTGTGTTTCTCGGGAGTCTGAAACGTTATCATATTCCGAATAGTCTAAAACGACTGGAAATGGTACGAGAGACACAAATTTCGTATTCTGGAACTTCGATTATTTCTCCTTCATAGTAAAACGTGTAAAATCAGGTCATTTCCCTCGAAAAATGCGTGTTTCTCGGTTGTCTGAAATGTTAGAATATCCCGAATAGTCTAAAACGACGGGAAATCATACGAGAAACACAATTTTCGTATTCTGGAACTTCGATTATATTTCCTTCATAGTAAAGCATGCAGAATCAGGTCATTTCGGTCGAAAAATGTGTTTCTCGGGGGTCTGAAATGTTAGAATATTCCGAATAGTCTAAAACGACGGGAAATAGTACGAGAGACACAAGTTTCGTATTCTGGAACTTCGATTATATCGCCTTCATAGTAAAACGTGCAAAATCAGGTCATTTCCCTCGAAAAATGTGTGTTTCTCGGGAGTCTGAAATGTTAGAATATTCCGAATAGTCTAAAACGACGGGAAATCGTACGAGAGACACAATTTTCGTATTCTGGAACTTCGATTATATCTCCTTCATAGTAAAACATGCAAGATCAGGTCATTTCGCTCGAAAAATGTGTGTTTCTCGGGAGTCTGAAATGTTAGAATATTCCGAATAGTCTAAAATGGCGGGAAATCGTACGAGAGACACAATTTTCGTACTCTGGAACTTCGATTATATCTCCTTCATAGTAAAGCATGTAAAATCAGATCATTTCGCTTGAAAAATGTGTGTTTCTCGGGAGTCTGAAATGTTAGAATATTCCGAATAGTCTAAAACGACGGGAAATAGTACGAGAGACACAAGTTTCGTATTCTGGAACTTCGATTATATCGCCTTCATAGTAAAACGTGCAAAATCAGGTCATTTCCCTCGAAAAATGTGTGTTTCTCGGGAGTCTGAAACGTTATCATATTCCGAATAGTCTAAAACGACTGGAAATGGTACGAGAGACACAAATTTCGTATTCTGGAACTTCGATTATTTCTCCTTCATAGTAAAACGTGTAAAATCAGGTCATTTCCCTCGAAAAATGTGTGTTTCTCGGGATTCTGAAATGTTAGAATATTCCGAATAATCTGAAACGACGGGAAATCGTACGAGAGACAAAATTTTCGTATTCTGGAACTTGGATTATATCTCCTTCATAGTAAAGCATGTAAAATCAGATCATTTCGCTTGAAAAATGTGTGTTTCTCGGGATTCTGAAATGTTAGAATATTCCGAATAGTCTAAACCGACGGGAAGTCGTACGAGAGACACAATTTTCGTATTCTGGAACTTCGATTACATCTCCTTCATAGTAAAACATGCAAGATCAGGTCATTTCGCTCGAAAAATGTGTGTTTCTCGGGAGTCTGAAATGTTAGAATATTCCGAATAGTCTAAAATGGCGGGAAATCGTACGAGAGACACAATTTTCGTACTCTGGAACTTCGATTATATCTCCTTCATAGTAAAGCATGTAAAATCAGATCACTTCGCTTGAAAAATGTGTGTTTCTCGGGATTCTGAAATGTTAGAATATTCCGAATAGTCTAAAACGACGGGAAGTCGTACGAGAGACACAATTTTCGTATTCTGGGACTTCGATTATATCTCCTTCATAGTAAAGCATGTAAAATCAGATCACTTCGCTTGAAAAATGTGTGTTTCTCGGGATTCTGAAATGTTAGAATATTCCGAATAGTCTAAAACGACGGGAAGTCGTACGAGAGACACAATTTTCGTATTCTGGAACTTCGATTACATCTCCTTCATAGTAAAACATGCAAGATCTGGTCATTTCGCTCGAAAAATGTGTGTTTCTCGGGAGTCTGAAACGTTATCATATTCCGAATAGTCTAAAACGACTGGAAATGGTACGAGAGACACAATTTTCGTATTCTGGAACTTCGATTATATCTCCTTCATAGTAAAACGTGCAAAATCAGGTCATTTCCCTCGAAAAATGTGTGTTTCTCGGGAGTCTGAAATGTTAGAATATTCCGAATAGTCTAAAACGACGGGAAATCGTACGAGAGACACAATTTTCGTATTCTGGAACTTCGATTATATCTCCTTCATAGTAAAACCTGCAAAATCAGGTCATTTCGTTCGAAAAATGTGTGTTTCTCGTGAGTCTGAAATGTTAGAATATTCCGAATAGTCTAAAACGACGAGAGATCGTACGAGAGACACAATTTTCGTATTCTGAAACTTCGATTATATCTCCTTCATAGTAAAACGTGCAAAATCAGGTCATTTCGTTCGAAAAATGTGTGTTTCTCGTGAGTCTGAAATGTTAGAATATTCCGAATAGTCTAAATCGACGGGAAATCGTACGAGAGACACAATTTTCGTACTCTGGAACTTCGATTATATCTCCTTCATAGTAAAGCATGTAAAATCAGATCATTTCGCTTGAAAAATGTGTGTTTCTCGCGATTCTGAAATGTTAGAATATTCCGAATAATCTGAAACGACGGGAAATCGTACGAGAGACACATTTTTCGTACTCTGGAACTTCGATTATATCTCCTTCATAGTAAAGCATGTATAATCAGATCATTTCGCTTGAAAAATGTGTGTTTCTCGGGATTCTGAAATGATAGAATATTCCGAATAGTCTAAAACGACGGGAAGTCGTACGAGAGACACAATTTTCGTATTCTGGAACTTCGATTACATCTCCTTCATAGTAAAACATGCAAGATCAGGTCATTTCGCTCGAAAAATGTGTGTTTCTCGGGAGTCTGAAATGTTATCATATTCCGAATAGTCTAAAACGACTGGAAATCGTACGAGAGACACAATTTTCGTATTCTGGAACTTCGATTATATCTCCTTCATAGTAAAACGTGCAAAATCAGGTCATTTCCCTCGAAAAATGTGTGTTTCTCAGGGGTCTGAAATGTTAGAATATATCGAATAGTCTAAAACGACGGGAAATCATACGAGAGACACAATTCTCGTACTCTGGAACTGCGATTATATCTCCTTCATAGTAAAGCATGTAAAATCAGATCATTTCGCTTGAAAAATGTGTGTTTCTCGGGATTCTGAAATGTTAGAATATTCCGAATAGTCTACAACAACGGGAAATAGTACGAGAGACACAATTTTCGTATTCTGGAACTTCGATTATATCTCCTTCATAGTAAAACATGCAAGATCAGGTCATTTCGCTCGAAAAATGTGTGTTTCTCGGGAGTCTGAAATGTTGGAATATTTCGAATAGTCTAAAACGACTGGAAATCGTACGAGAGACACAATTTTCGTATTCTGGAACTTCGATTATATCTCCTTCATAGTAAAACATGCAAGATCAGGTCATTTCGCTCGAAAAATGTGTGTTTCTCGGGAGTCTGAAGTATTAGAATATTCCGAATAGGCTAAAACGACTGGAAATCGTACGAGAGACACAATTTTCGTATTCTGGAATTTCGATTATATCTTCTTCATAGAAAAACATGCAAAATCAGATGATTTCGCTTGAAAAATGTGTGTTTCTGGGGAGTCTGAAATGTTAGAATATTCCGAGTAGTCTAAAACAACTGGAAATCGTACGAGAGACACAATTTTCGTATTCTGGAAATTCGATTATATCTCCTTCATAGTAAAACATGCAAGATCAGGTCATTTCGCTCGAAAAATGTGTGTTTCTGGGGAGTCTGAAATGTTAGAATATTCCGAATAGTCTAAAACGACTGGAAATCGTACGAGAGACACAATTTTCGTATTCTGGAACTTCGATTATATCTCCTTCATAGTAAAACATGCAAGATCAGGTCATTTCGCTCGAAAAATGTGTGTTTCTCGGGAGTCTGAAATCTTAGAATATTCCGAATAGTCTAAAACGACTAGAAATCGTACGAGAGACACAATTTTCGTATTCTGGAATTTCGATTATATCTTCTTCATAGAAAAACATGCAAAATCAGATGATTTCGCTTGAAAAATGTGTGTTTCTGGGGAGTCTGAAATGTTAGAATATTACGAATAGTCTAAAACGACTTTAAATCGTACGAGAGACACAATTTTCGTATTCTGGAACTTCGATTATATCTCCTTCATAGTAAAACATGCAAGATCAGGTCATTTCGCTCGAAAAATGTGTGTTTCTCGGGAGTCTGAAATGTTGGAATATTTCGAATAGTCTAAAACGACTGGAAATCGTACGAGAGACACAATTTTCGTATTCTGGAACTTCGATTATATCTCCTTCATAGTAAAACATGCAAAATCAGGTCATTTTCCTCGAAAAATGTGTGTTTCTCGGGAGTCTGAAATGTTAGAATATTCCGAATAGTCTAAAACGACAGGAAGTCGTACGAGAGACACAATTTTCGTATTCTGGAACTTCGATTACATCTCCTTCATAGTAAAACATGCAAAATCAGGTCATTTCGCTCGAAAAATGTGTGTTTCTCGGGAGTCCGAAATGTTAGAATATTCCGAATAGTATAAAACGACTGGAAATGGTACGAGAGACACAATTTTCGTGTTCTGGAACTTCGATTATATCTCCTTCATAGTAAAACATGCAAAATCAGGTCATTTCGCTCGAAAAATGTGTGTTTCTCGGGAGTCTGAAATGTTAGAATATTCCGAATAGTATAAAACGACGGGAAATCGTACGAGAGACACAATTTTCGTATTCTGGAACTTCGATTATATCTCCTTCATAGTAAAACGTGCAAAATCAGGTCATTTCCCTCGAAAAATGTGTGTTTCTCGGGGGTCTGAAATGTTAGAATATCCCGAATAGTCCAAAACGACGGGAAATCATACGAGAGACACAATTTTCGTACTCTGGAACTTCGATTATATCTCCTACATAGTAAAGCATGTAAAATCAGATCATTTCGCTTGAAAAATGTGTGTTTCTCGGGATTCTGAAATGTTAGAATATTCCGAATAGTCTAAAACGACGGGAAATAGTACGAGAGACACAATTTTCGTATTCTGGAACTTTGATCATATCTCCTTCATAGTAAAGCATGCAACAGTCATTTCGCTTGAAAAATGTGTGTTTCTCGGGAGTCTGAAATGTTATCATATTCAGAATAGTCTAAAACGACTGGAAATGGTACGAGAGACACAATTTTCGTGTTCTGGAACTTCGATTATATCTCCTTCATAGTAAAACATGCAAAATCAGGTCATTTCGCTCGAAAAATGTGTGTTTCTCGGGAGTCTGAAATGTTAGAATATTCCGAATAGTCTAAAACGACGGGAAATCGTACGAGAGACACAATTTTCGTACTCTGGAACTTCGATTATATCTCCTTCATAGTAAAGCATGTAAAATCAGATCATTTCGCTTGAAAAATGTGTGTTTCTCGGGATTCTGAAATGTTAGAATATTCCGAATAGTCTAAAACGACGGGAAGTCGTACGAGAGACACAATTTTCGTATTCTGGAACTTCGATTATATCTCCTTCATAGTAAAACGTGCAAAATCAGGTCATTTCCCTCGAAAAATGTGCGTTTCTCGGGAGTCTGAAATGCTAGAATATCCCGAATAGTCTAAAACGACCGGAAATCGTACGAGAGACACAATTTTCGTGTTCTGGAACTTCGATTATATCTCTTTCATAGTAAAACATGCAAAATCAGGTCATTTCGCTTGAAAAATGTGTGTTTCTCGGGAGTCTGAAATGTTAGAATATTCCGAATAGTATAAAACGACGGGAAATCGTACGAGAGACACAATTTTCGTATTCTGGAACTTCGATTACATCTCCTTCATAGTAAAACATGCAAAATCAGGTCATTTCGCTCGAAAAATGTGTGTTTCTCGGGAGTCTGAAATGTTAGAATATTCCGAATAGTATAGAACGACTGGAAATGGTACGAGAGACACAATTTTCGTATTCTGGAACTTCGATTATATCTCCTTCATAGTAAAACATGCAAAATCAGGTCATTTCGCTCGAAAAATGTGTGTTTCTCGGGAGTCTGAAATGTTAGAATATTCCGAATAGTATAAAACGACGGGAAATCGTACGAGAGACACAATTTTCGTATTCTGGAACTTCGATTATATCTCCTTCATAGTAAAACGTGCAAAATCAGGTCATTTCCCTCGAAAAATGTGTGTTTCTCGGGAGTCTGAAATGTTAGAATATTCCGAATAGTATAAAACGACGGGAAATCGTACGAGAGACACAATTTTCGTATTCTGGAACTTCGATTATATCTCCTTCATAGTAAAACACGCAAAATCAGGTCATTTCGCTCGAAAAATGTGTGTCTCTCGGGAGTCTGAAATGTTAGAATATTCCGAATAGTCTAAAATGGCGGGAAATCGTACGAGAGACACAATTTTCGTACTCTGGAACTTCGATTAAATCTCCTTCATAGTAAAGCATGTAAAATAAGATCATTTCGCTTGAAAAATGTGTGTTTCTCGGGATTCTGAAATGTTAGAATATTCCGAATTGTCTAAAACAACGGGAAGTCGTACGAGAGACACAATTTTCGTATTCTGGAACTTCGATTACATCTCCTTCATAGTAAAACATGCAAGATCTGGTCATTTCGCGCGAAAAATGTGTGTTCTCGGGAGTCTGAAATGTTAGAATATTCCGAATAATCTGAAACGACGGGAAATCGTACGAGAGACAAAATTTTCGTATTCTGGAACTTGGATTATATCTCCTTCATAGTAAAGCATGTAAAATCAGATCATTTCGCTTGAAAAATGTGTGTTTCTCGGGATTCTGAAATGTTAGAATATTCCGAATAGTCTAAAACGACGGGAAGTCGTACGAGAGACACAATTTTCGTATTCTGGAACTTCGATTACATCTCCTTCATAGTAAAACATGCAAGATCAGGTCATTTCGCTCGAAAAATGTGTGTTTCTCGGGAGTCTGAAATGTTAGAATATTCCGAATAGTCTAAAATGGCGGGAAATCGTACGAGAGACACAATTTTCGTACTCTGGAACTTCGATTATATCTCCTTCATAGTAAAGCATGTAAAATCAGATCATTTCGCTTGAAATATGTGTGTTTCTCGGGATTCTGAAATGTTAGAATATTCCGAATAATCTGAAACGACGGGAAATCGTACGAGAGACAAAATTTTCGTATTCTGGAACTTGGATTATATCTCCTTCATAGTAAAGCATGTAAAATCAGATCATTTCGCTTGAAAAATGTGTGTTTCTCGGGATTCTGAAATGTTAGAATATTCCGAATAGTCTAAAACGACGGGAAGTCGTACGAGAGACACAATTTTCGTATTCTGGAACTTCGATTACATCTCCTTCATAGTAAAACATGCAAGATCTGGTCATTTCGCTCGAAAAATGTGTGTTTCTCGGGAGTCTGAAATGTTAGAGTATTCCGAATAGCCTAAAACGACTGGAAATCGTACGAGAGACACAATTTTCGTATTCTGGAACTTCGATTATATCTCCTTCATAGTAAAACCTGAAAAATCAGGTCATTTCCCTCGAAAAATGTGTGTTTCTCGGGAGTCTGAAACGTTATCATATTCCGAATAGTCTAAAACGACTGGAAATCGTACGAGAGACACAATTTTCGTATTCTGGAACTTCGATTATATCTCCTTCATAGTAAAACCTGAAAAATCAGGTCATTTCCCTCGAAAAATGTGTGTTTCTCGGTTGTCTGAAACGTTATCATATTCCGAATAGTCTAAAACGACTGGAACTGGTACGAGAGACACAATTTTCGTATTCTGGAACTTCGATTATTTCTCCTTCATAGTAAAACGTGTAAAATCAGGTCATTTCCCTCGAAAAATGTGCGTTTCTCGGTTGTCTGAAATGTTAGAATATACCGAATAGTCTAAAACGACGGGAAATCGTACGAGAGACACAATTTTCGTATTCTGGAACTTCGATTACATCTCCTTCATAGTAAAACATGCAAAATCAGGTCATTTCGCTCGAAAAATGTGTGTTTCTCGGGAGTCTGAAATGTTAGAATATTCCGAATAGTATAAAACGACTGGAAATGGTACGAGAGACACAATTTTCGTGTTCTGGAACTTCGATTATATCTCCTTCATAGTAAAACGTGCAAAATCAGGTCATTTCGCTTGAAAAATGTGTGTTTCTCGGGATTCTGAAATGTTAGAATATTCCGAATAGTCTAAAACGACGGGAAGTCGTACGAGAGACACAATTTTCGTATTCTGGAACTTCGATTACATCTCCTTCATAGTAAAACATGCAAGATCAGGTCATTTCGCTCGAAAAATGTGTGTTTTTCGGGAGTCTGAAATGTTAGAATATTCCGAATAGTCTAAAATGGCGGGAAATCGTACGAGAGACACAATTTTCGTACTCTGGAACTTCGATTATATCTCCTTCATAGTAAAGCATGTAGAATCAGATCACTTCGCTCGAAAACTGTGTGTTTCTCGGGAGTCTGAAATGTTAGAATATTCCGAATAGTCTAAAATGGCGGGAAATCTTACGAGAGACACAATTTTCGTACTCTGGAACTTCGATTATATATCCTTCATAGTAAAGCATGTAATATCAGATCATTTCGCTTGAAAAATGTGTGTTTCTCGGGATTCTGAAATGTTAGAATATTCCGAATAGTCTAAAACGACGGGAAATCGTACGAGAGACAAAATTTTCGTATTCTGGAACTTCGATTATATCTCCTTCATAGTAAAGCATGTAAAATCAGATCATTTCGCTTGAAAAATGTGTGTTTCTCGGAAGTCTGAAATGTTAGAGTATTCCGAATAGTCTAAAACGACTGGATATCGTACGAGAGACACAATTTTCGTATTCTGGAACTTCGATTATATCTCCTTCATAGTAAAACGTGCAAAATCAGGTCATTTCCCTCGAAAAATGTGTGTTTCTCGGGAGTCTGAAATGTTAGAATATTCCGAATAGTCTAAAATGGCGGGAAATCGTACGAGAGACACAATTTTCGTACTCTGGAACTTCGATTATATCTCCTTCATAGTAAAGCATGTAAAATCAGATCACTTCGCTTGAAAAATGTGTGTTTCTCGGGATTCTGAAATGTTAGAATATTCCGAATAGTCTAAAACGACAGGAAGTCGTACGAGAGACACAATTTTCGTATTCTGGAACTTCGATTACATCTCCTTCATAGTAAAACATGCAAAATCAGGTCATTTCGCTCGAAAAATGTGTGTTTCTCGGGAGTCCGAAATGTTAGAATATTCCGAATAGTATAAAACGACTGGAAATGGTACGAGAGACACAATTTTCGTGTTCTGGAACTTCGATTATATCTCCTTCATAGTAAAACATGCAAAATCAGGTCATTTCGCTCGAAAAATGTGTGTTTCTCGGGAGTCTGAAATGTTAGAATATTCCGAATAGTATAAAACGACGGGAAATCGTACGAGAGACACAATTTTCGTATTCTGGAACTTCGATTATATCTCCTTCATAGTAAACCATGCAAAATCAGGTCATTTCGCTCGAAAAATGTGTGTTTCTCGGGAGTCTGAAATGTTAGAATATTCCGAATAGTCTAAAACGACGGGAAATCGTACGAGAGACACAATTTTCGTATTCTGGAACTTCGATTATATCTCCTTCATAGTAAAACATGCAAAATCAGGTCATTTCGATCGAAAAATGTGTGTTTCTCGGGAGTCTGAAATGTTAGAATATTCCGAATAGTCTAAAACGACGGGAAATCGTACGAGAGACACAATTTTCGTATTCTGGAACTTCGATTATATCTCCTTCATAGTAAAACCTGCAAAATCAGGTCATTTCGTTCGAAAAATGTGTGTTTCTCGTGAGTCTGAAATGTTAGAATATTCCGAATAGTCTAAAACGACGAGAGATCGTACGAGAGACACAATTTTCGTATTCTGAAACTTCGATTATATCTCCTTCATAGTAAAACGTGCAAAATCAGGTCATTTCGTTCGAAAAATGTGTGTTTCTCGTGAGTCTGAAATGTTAGAATATTCCGAATAGTCTAAAACGACGGGAAATCGTACGAGAGACACAATTTTCGTATTCTGGAACTTCGATTATATCTCCTTCATAGTAAAACGTGCAAAATCAGGTCATTTCCCTCGAAAAATGTGTGTTTCTCGGGAGTCTGAAATGTTAGAATATTCCGAATAGTCTAAAATGGCGGGAAATCGTACGAGAGACACAATTTTCGTACTCTGGAACTTCGATTATATCTCCTTCATAGTAAAGCATGTAGAATCAGATCATTTCGCTTGAAAAATGTGTGTTTCTCGGGATTCTGAAATGTTAGAATATTCCGAATAGTCTAAAACGACGGGAAATCGTACGAGAGACAAAATTTTCGTATTCTGGAACTTCGATTATATCTCCTTCATAGTAAAGCATGTAAAATCAGATCATTTCGCTTGAAAAATGTGTGTTTCTCGGGATTCTGAAATGTTAGAATATTCTGAATAGTCTAAAACGACGGGAAGTCGTACGAGAGACACAATTTTCGTATTCTCGAACTTCGATTACATCTCCTTCATAGTAAAACATGCAAGTTCTGGTCATTTCGCTCGAAAAATGTGTGTTTCTCGTGAGTCTGAAATGTTAGAGTATTCCGAATAGTCTAAAGCGACTGGAAATCGTACGAGAGCCACAATTTTCGTATTCTGGAACTTCGATTATATCTCCTTCATAGTAAAACCTGAATAATCAGATCATTTCCCTCGAAAAATGTGTGTTTCTCGGGAGTCTGAAACGTTATCATATTCCGAATAGTCTAAAACGACTGGAAATGGTACGAGAGACACAATTTTCGTATTCTGGAACTTCGATTATTTCTCCTTCATAGTAAAGCATGTAAAATCAGATCATTTCGCTTGAAAAATGTGTGTTTCTCAGCATTCTGAAATGTTAGAATATTCCGAATAGTCTAAAACGACGGGAAGTCGTACGAGAGACACAATTTTCGTATTCTGGAACTTCGATTACATCTCCTTCATAGTAAAACATGCAAGATCAGGTCATTTCGCTCGAAAAATGTGTGTTTCTCGGGAGTCTGAAATGTTATCATATTCCGAATAGTCTAAAACGACTGGAAATCGTACGAGAGACACAATTTTCGTATTCTGGAACTTCGATTATATCTCCTTCATAGTAAAACGTGCAAAATCAGGTCATTTCCCTCGAAAAATGTGTGTTTCTCAGGGGTCTGAAATGTTAGAATATATCGAATAGTCTAAAACGACGGGAAATCATACGAGAGACACAATTCTCGTACTCTGGAACTGCGATTATATCTCCTTCATAGTAAAACATGCAAGATCAGGTCATTTCGCTCGAAAAATGTGTGTTTCTCGGGAGTCTGAAATGTTAGAATATTCCGAATAGTCTAAAACGACGGGAAATCATACGAGAAACACAATTTTCGTATTCTGGAACTTCGATTATATTTCCTTCATAGTAAAGCATGCAGAATCAGGTCATTTCGGTCGAAAAATGTGTTTCTCGGGGGTCTGAAATGTTAGAATATTCCGAATAGTCTAAAACGACGGGAAATAGTACGAGAGACACAAGTTTCGTATTCTGGAACTTCGATTATATCTCCTTCATAGTAAAACATGCAAAATCAGGTCATTTCGCTTGAAAAATGTGTGTTTCTCGGGAGTCTGAAATGTTAGAATATTCCGAATAGTATAAAACGACGGGAAATCGTACGAGAGACACAATTTTCGTATTCTGGAACTTCGATTATATCTCCTTCATAGTAAAACGTGCAAAATCAGGTCATTTCCCTCGAAAAATGTGTGTTTCTCGGGGGTCTGAAATGTTAGAATATCCCGAATAGTCTAAAACGACGGGAAATCATACGAGAGACACAATTTTCGTACTCTGGAACTTCGATTATATCTCCTTCATAGTAAAGCATGTAAAATCAGATCATTTCGCTTGAAAAATGTGTGTTTCTCGGGATTCTGAAATGTTAGAATATTCCGAATAGTCTAAAACGACGGGAAATAGTACGAGAGACACAATTTTCGTATTCTGGAACTTCGATTATATCTCCTTCATAGTAATACGTGCAAATTCAGGTCATTTCGCTCGAAAAATGTGTGTTTCTCGGGAGTCTGAAATGTTAGAATATTCCGAATAGTCTAAAACGACGGGATATCGTACGAGAGACACAATTTTCGTACTCTGGAACTTCGATTATATCTCCTTCATAGTAAAGCATGTAAAATCAGATCATTTCGCTTGAAAAATGTGTGTTTCTCGGGATTCTGAAATGTTAGAATATTCCGAATAGTCTAAAACGACGGGAAGTCGTACGAGAGACACAATTTTCGTATTCTGGAACTTCGATTATATCTCCTTCATAGTAAAACATGCAAAATCAGGTCATTTCGCTAGAAAAATGTGTGTTTCTCGGGAGTCAGAAATGTTAGAATATTCCGAATAGTCTAAAACGAGGGGAAATCGTACGAGAGACACAATTTTCGTATTCTGGAGCTTCGATTATATCTCCTTCATAGTAAACCATGTAAAATCAGCTCATTTCGGTCGAAAAATGTGGGTTTCTCGGGAGTCTGAAATCTTAGAATATTCCGAATAGTCTAAAACGACTGGAAATCGTACGAGAGACAAAATTTTCGTATTCTGGAACTTCGATTATATCTCCTTCATAGTAAAGCATGTAAAATCAGATCATTTCGCTTGAAAAATGTGTGTTTCTCGGGATTCTGAAATGTTAGAATATTCCGAATAGTCTAAAACGACGGGAAATCGTACGAGAGACACAATTTTCGTATTCTGGAACTTCGATTATATCTCCTTCATAGTAAAACATGCAAGATCAGGTCATTTCGCTCGAAAAATGTGTGTTTCTCGGGAGTCTGAAATGTTAGAATATTCCGAATAGTCTAAAACGACTGGAAATCGTACGAGAGACACAATTTTCGTATTCTGGAACTTGGATTATATCTCCTTCATAGTGAAACATGCAAAATCAGGTCATTTCGCTCGAAATATGTGTGTGTCTCGGAAGTCTGAAGTGTTAGAATATTCCGAATAGTCTAAAACGAAGAGAAATCGTACGAGAGACACAATTTTCGTATTCTGGAACTTCGATTATATCTCCTTCATAGTAAAACATGCAAAATCAGGTCATTTTGCTCGAATAATGTGTGTTTCTCGGGAGTCTGAAATGTTAGAATATTCCGAATAGTCTAAAACGACTGGAAATCGTACGAGAGACACAATTTTCGTATTCTGGAACTTTGATTATATCTCCTTCATAGTAAAACATGCAAAATCAGGTCATTTCGATCGAAAAATGTGTGTTTCTCGGGAGTCTGAAATCTTAGAATATTCCGAATAGTATAAAACGACTGGAAATCTTACGAGAGACACAATTTTGGTATTCTGGAACTTCGATTATATCTCCTTCATAGTGAAACATGCAAAATCAGCTCATTTCGCGCGAAAAATGTGTGTTTCTCGGGAGTCTGAAATGTTCGAATATTCCGAATAGTCTAAAACAACAGGAAATCGTACGAGAGACACAATTTTCGTATTCTGGAACTTCGATTATATCTCCTTCATAGTAAAACATGCAAGATCAGGTCATTTCGCTCGAAAAATGTGTGTTTCTCGGGAGTCTGAAATGTTAGAATATTCCGAATAGTCTAAAACGACGGGAAGTCGTACGAGAGACACAATTTTCGTATTCTGGAACTTCGATTACATCTCCTTCATAGTAAAACATGCAAGATCTGGTCATTTCGCGCGAAAAATGTGTGTTCTCGGGAGTCTGAAATGTTAGAATATTCCGAATAATCTGAAACGACGGGAAATCGTACGAGAGACAAAATTTTCGTATTCTGGAACTTGGATTATATCTCCTTCATAGTAAAGCATGTAAAATCAGATCATTTCGCTTGAAAAATGTGTGTTTCTCGGGATTCTGAAATGTTAGAATATTCCGAATAGTCTAAAACGACGGGAAGTCGTACGAGAGACACAAATTTCGTATTCTGGAACTTCGATTATTTCTCCTTCATAGTAAAACGTGTAAAATCAGGTCATTTCCCTCGAAAAATGTGTGTTTCTCGGTTGTCTGAAATGTTAGAATATCCCGAATAGTCTAAAACGACGGGAAATCATACGAGAGACACAATTTTCGTATTCTGGAACTTCGATTACATCTCCTTCATAGTAAAACATGCAAGATCAGGTCATTTCGCTCGAAAAATGTGTGTTTCTCGGGAGTCTGAAATGTTAGAATATTCCGAATAGTCTAAAATGGCGGGAAATCGTACGAGAGACACAATTTTCGTACTCTGGAACTTCGATTATATCTCCTTCATAGTAAAGCATGTAAAATCAGATCATTTCGCTTGAAAAATGTGTGTTTCTCGGGATTCTGAAATGTTAGAATATTCCGAATAGTCTAAAACGACGGGAAATCGTACGAGAGACAAAATTTTCGTATTCTGGAACTTCGATTATATCTCCTTCATAGTAAAGCATGTAAAATCAGATCATTTCGCTTGAAAAATGTGTGTTTCTCGGGATTCTGAAATGTTAGAATATTCCGAATAGTCTAAAACGACGGGAAGTCGTACGAGAGACACAATTTTCGTATTCTGGAACTTCGATTACATCTCCTTCATAGTAAAACATGCAAAATCAGGTCATTTCGCTCGAAAAATGTGTGTTTCTCGGGAGTCTGAAATGTTAGAGTATTCCGAATAGTCTAAAACGACTGGAAATCGTACGAGAGACACAATTTTCGTATTCTGGAACTTCGATTATATCTCCTTCATAGTAAAACCTGAATAATCAGATCATTTCCCTCGAAAAATGTGTGTTTCTCGGGAGTCTGAAACGTTATCATATTCCGAATAGTCTAAAACGACTGGAAATGGTACGAGAGACACAATTTTCGTATTCTGGAACTTCGATTATTTCTCCTTCATAGTAAAACGTGTAAAATCAGGTCATTTCCCTCGAAAAATGTGTGTTTCTCGGTTGTCTGAAATGTTAGAATATCCCGAATAGTCTAAAACGACGGGAAATCATACGAGAGACACAATTTTCGTATTCTGGAACTTCGATTATATCTCCTTCATAGTAAAGCATGCAGAATCAGGTCATTTCGGTCGAAAAATGTGTTTCTCGGGAGTCTGAAATGTTAGAATATTCCGAATAGTCTAAAACGACCGGAAATCGTACGAGAGACACAATTTTCGTGTTCTGGAACTTCGATTATATCTCCTTCATAGTAAAACATGCAAAATCAGGTCATTTCGCTCGAAAAATGTGTGTTTCTCGGGAGTCTGAAATGTTAGAATATTCCGAATAGTATAAAACGACGGGAAATCGTACGAGAGACACAATTTTCGTATTCTGGAACTTCGATTATATCTCCTTCATAGTAAAACGTGCAAAATCAGGTCATTTCCCTCGAAAAATGTGTGTTTCTCGGGGGTCTGAAATGTTAGAATATCCCGAATAGTCCAAAACGACGGGAAATCATACGAGAGACACAATTTTCGTACTCTGGAACTTCGATTATATCTCCTTCATAGTAAAGCATGTAAAATCAGATCATTTCGCTTGAAAAATGTGTGTTTCTCGGGATTCTGAAATGTTAGAATATTCCGAATAGTCTAAAACGACGGGAAGTCGTACGAGAGACACAATTTTCGTATTCTGGAACTTCGATTACATCTCCTTCATAGTAAAACATGCAAGATCAGGTCATTTCGCTCGAAAAATGTGTGTTCCTCAGGAGTCTGAAATGTTATCATATTCCGAATATTCTAAAACGACTGGAAATCGTACGAGAGACACAATTTTCGTATTCTGGAACTTCGATTATATCTCCTTAATAGTAAAACGTGCAAAATCAGGTCATTTCCCTCGAAAAATGTGTGTTTCTCGGGAGTCTGAAATGTTAGAATATTCCGAATAGTCTAAATCGACGGGAAATCGTACGAGAGACACAATTTTCGTACTCTGGAACTTCGATTATATCTCCTTCATAGTAAAGCATGTAAAATCAGATCATTTCGCTTGAAAAATGTGTGTTTCTCGGGATTCTGAAATGTTAGAATATTCCGAATAGTCTAAAACGACGGGAAGTCGTACGAGAGACACAATTTTCGTATTCTGGAACTTCGATTACATCTCCTTCATAGTAAAACATGCAAGATCTGGTCATTTCGCTCGAAAAATGTGTGTTTCTCGGGAGTCTGAAACGTTATCATATTCCGAATAGTCTAAAACGACTGGAAATGGTACGAGAGATACAAATTTCGTATTCTGGAAGTTCGATTATATCGCCTTCATAGTAAAACGTGCAAAATCAGGTCATTTCCCTCGAAAAATGTGTGTTTCTCGGTTGTCTGAAATGTTAGTATATCCCGAATAGTCTAAAACGACGGGAAATCATACGAGAGACACAATTTTCGTATTCTGGAACTTCGATTACATCTCCTTCATAGTAAAACATGCAAGATCAGGTCATTTCGCTCGAAAAATGTGTGTTTCTCGGGAGTCTGAAATGTTAGAATATTCCGAATAGTCTAAAATGGCGGGAAGTCGTACGAGAGACACAATTTTCGTACTCTGGAACTTCGATTATATCTCCTTCATAGTAAAACATGCAAATTCAGGGCATTTCGCTCGAAAAATGTGTGTTTCTCGGGATTCTGAAATGTTAGAATATTCCGAATAGTCTAAAACGACGGGAAATCATACGAGAGACACAATTTTCGTATTCTGGAACTTCGATTACATCTCCTTCATAGTAAAACGTGCAAGATCTGGTCATTTCGCTCGAAAAACGTGTGTTTCTCGGGAGTCTGAAACGTTATCATATTCCGAATAGTCTAAAACGACTGGAAATGGTACGAGAGACACAATTTTCGTATTCTGGAACTTCGATTATATCTCCTTCATAGTAAAGCATGCAGAATCAGGTCATTTCGGTCGAAAAATGTGTTTCTCGGGGGTCTGAAATGTTAGAATATTCCGAATAGTCTAAAACGACGGGAAATAGTACGAGAGACACAAGTTTCGTATTCTGGAACTTCGATTATATCGCCTTCATAGTAAAACGTGCAAAATCAGGTCATTTCCCTCGAAAAATGTGTGTTTCTCGGGAGTCTGAAATGTTAGAATATTCCGAATAGTATAAAACGACGGGAAATCGTACGAGAGACACAATTTTCGTATTCTGGAACTTCGATTATATCTCCTTCATAGTAAAACATGCAAAATCAAGTCATTTCGCTCGAAAAATGTGTGTTTCTCGGGAGTCTGAAATGTTAGAATATTCCGAATAGTATAAAACGACGGAAAATCGTACGAGAGACACCATTTTCGTACTCTGGAACTTCGATTATATATCCTTCATAGTAAAGCATGTAATATCAGATCATTTCGCTTGAAAAATGTGTGTTTCTCGGGATTCTGAAATGTTAGAATATTCCGAATAGTCTAAAACGACGGGAAATCGTACGAGAGACAAAATTTTCGTATTCTGGAACTTCGATTATATCTCCTTCATAGTAAAGCATGCAGAATCAGGGCATTTCGCTCGAAAAATGTGTGTTTCTCGGGAGTCTGAAATGTTAGAATATTCCGAATAGTCTAAATCGAGGGAAATCGTACGAGAGACACAATTTTCGTATTCTGGAACTTCGATTATACCTCCTTCATAGTAAAACATGCAAAATCAGGTCATTTCGCTCGAAAAATGTGTGTTTCTCGGGAGTCTGAAATGTTAGAATATTCCGAATAGTCTAAAATGGCGGGAAATCGTACGAGAGACACAATTTTCGTATTCTGGAACTTCGATTATATCTCCTTCATAGTAAAGCATGTAAAATCAGATCATTTCGCTTGAAAAATGTGTGTTTCTCGGGATTCTGAAATGTTAGAATATTCCGAATAGTCTAAAACGACGGGAAATCGTACGAGAGACAAAATTTTCGTATTCTGGAACTTCGATTATATCTCCTTCATAGTAAAGCATGTAAAATCAGATCATTTCGCTTGAAAAATGTGTGTTTCTCGGGATTCTGAAATGTTAGAATATTCCGAATAGTCTAAAACGACAGGAAGTCGTACGAGAGACACAATTTTCGTATTCTGGAACTTCGATTACATCTCCTTCATAGTAAAACATGCAAGATCTGGTCATTTCGCTCGAAAAATGTGTTTCTCGGGAGTCTGAAACGTTAGAATATTCCGAAAAGTCTAAAACGACCGGAAATCGTACGAGAGACACAATTTTCGTGTTCTGGAACTTCGATTATATCTCCTTCATAGTAAAACATGCAAAATCAGGTCATTTCGCTCGAAAAATGTGTGTTTCTCGGGAGTCTGAAATGTTAGAATATTCCGAATAGTATAAAACGACGGGAAATCGTACGAGAGACACAATTTTCGTATTCTGGAACTTCGATTATATCTCCTTCATAGTAAAACGTGCAAAATCAGGTCATTTCCCTCGAAAAATGTGTGTTTCTCGGGGGTCTGAAATGTTGGAATATCCCGAATAGTCCAAAACGACGGGAAATCATACGAGAGACACAATTTTCGTATTCTGGAACTTCGATTATATCTCCTTCATAGTAAAACGTGCAAAATCAGGTCATTTCCCTCGAAAAATGTGTGTTTCTCGGGAGTCTGAAATGTTAGAATATTCCGAATAGTCTAAAACGACCGGAAATCGTACGAGAAACAAAATTTTGGTATTCTGGAACTTCGATTATATCTCCTTCATAGTAAAACATGCAAAATCAAGTCATTTCGCTCGAAAAATGTGTGTTTCTCGGGAGTCTGAAATGTTAGAATATTCCGAATAGTATAAAACGACGGAAAATCGTACGAGAGACACAATTTTCGTACTCTGGAACTTCGATTATATCTCCTTCATAGTAAAGCATGTAAAATCAGATCATTTCGCTTGAAAAATGTGTGTTTCTCGGGATTCTGAAATGTTAGAATATTCCGAATAGTCTAAAACGACGAGAGATCGTACGAGAGACACAATTTTCGTATTCTGGAACTTCGATTATATCTCCTTCATAGTAAAACTTGCAAAATCAGGTCATTTCCCTCGAAAAATGTGTGTTTCTCGGGAGTCTGAAATGTTAGAATATTCCGAATAGTCTAAAACGACTGGAAATCGTACGAGAGACACAATTTTCGTACTCTGGAACTTCGATTATATCTCCTTCATAGTAAAACATGCAAAATCAGGTCATTTCGCTTGAAAAATGTGTGTTTCTCGGGAGTCTGAAATGTTAGAATATTCCGAATAGTATAAAACGACGGGAAATCGTACGAGAGACACAATTTTCGTATTCTGGAACTTCGATTATATCTCCTTCATAGTAAAACATGCAAATTCAGGGCATTTCGCTCGAAACATGTGTGTTTCTCGGGAGTCTGAAATGTTAGAATATTCCGAATAGTCTAAAACGACGGGAAATAGTACGAGAGACACAAGTTTCGTATTCTGGAACTTCGATTATATCGCCTTCATAGTAAAACGTGCAAAATCAGGTCATTTCCCTCGAAAAATGTGTGTTTCTCGGGAGTCAGAAATGTTAGAATATTCCGAATAGTCTAAAACGACGGGATATCATACGAGAGACACAATTTTCGTGTTCTGGAACTTCGATTATATCTCCTTCATAGTAAAACATGCAAAATCAGGTCATTTCGCTTGAAAAATGTGTGTTTCTCGGGAGTCTGAAATGTTAGAATATTCCGAATAGTATAAAACGACGGGAAATCGTACGAGAGACACAATTTTCGTATTCTGGAACTTCGATTATATCTCCTACATAGTAAAGCATGTAAAATCAGATCATTTCGCTTGAAAAATGTGTGTTTCTCGGGATTCTGAAATGTTAGAATATTCCGAATAGTCTAAAACGACGGGAAATCGTACGAGAGACACAATTTTCGTATTCTGGAACTTCGATTATATCTCCTTCATAGTAAAACCTGCAAAATCAGGTCATTTCCCTCGAAAAATGTGTGTTTCTCGGGAGTCAGAAATGTTAGAATATTCCGAATAGTCTAAAACGACGGGATATCATACGAGAGACACAATTTTCGTGTTCTGGAACTTCGATTATATCTCCTTCATAGTAAAACATGCAAATTCAGGGCATTTCGCTCGAAACATGTGTGTTTCTCGGGAGTCTGAAATGTTAGAATATTCCGAATAGTCTAAAATGGAGGGAAATCGTACGAGAGACACAATTTTCGTACTCTGGAACTTCGATTATATCTCCTTGATAGTAAGGCATGTAAAATCAGACCATTTCGCTTGAAATATGTGTGTTTCTCGGGATTCTGAAATGTTAGAATATTCCGAATAGTCTAAACCGACGGGAAGTCGTACGAGAGACACAAATTTCGTATTCTGGGACTTCGATTATATCTCCTTCATAGTAAAGCATGTAAAATCAGGTCATTTCCCTCGAAAAATGTGTGTTTCTCGGTTGTCTGAAATCTTAGAACATTCCGAATAGTCTAAAACGACTGGAAATCTTACGAGAAACACAATTTTCGTATTCTGGAACTTGGATTATATCTCCTTCATAGTGAAACATGCAAAATCAGGTCATTTCGCTCGAAATATGTGTGTGTCTCGGAAGTCTGAAGTGTTAGAATATTCCGAATAGTCTAAAACGAAGAGAAATCGTACGAGAGACACAATTTTCGTATTCTGGAACTTCGATTATATCTCCTTCATAGTAAAACAGGAAAAATCAGGTCATTTGGATCGAAAAATGTGTGTTTCTCGGGAGTCTGAAATGTTAGAATATTCCGAATAGTCTAAAATGGCGGGAAATCGTACGAGAGACACAATTTTCGTACTCTGGAACTTCGATTATATCTCCTTCATAGTAAAGCATGTAAAATCAGATCATTTCGCTTGAAAAATGTGTGTTTCTCGGGATTCTGAAATGTTAGAATATTCCGAATAGTCTAAAATGACGGGAAATCGTACGAGAGACAAAATTTTCGTATTCTGGAACTTCGATTAAATCTCCTTCATAGTAAAGCATGTAAAATCAGATCATTTCGCTTGAAAAATGTGTGTTTCTCGGGATTCTGAAATGTTAGAATATTCCGAATAGTCTAAAACGACGGGAAGTCGTACGAGAGACACAATTTTCGTATTCTCGAACTTCGATTACATCTCCTTCATAGTAAAACATGCAAGATCTGGTCATTTCGCTCGAAAAATGTGCGTTTCTCGTGAGTCTGAAATGTTAGAGTATTCCGAATAGTCTAAAGCGACTGGAAATCGTACGAGAGACACAATTTTCGTATTCTGGAACTTCGATTATATCTCCTTCATAGTAAAACGTGCAAAATCAGGTCATTTCCCTCGAAAAATGTGTGTTTCTCGGGAGTCTGAAATGTTAGAATATTCTGAACAGTCTAAAACGACCGGAAATCGTACGAGAGACACAATTTTCGTATTCTGGAACTTCGATTATATCGCCTTCATAGTAAAACGTGCAAAATCAGGTCATTTCCCTCGAAAAATGTGTGTTTCTCGGGAGTCAGAAATGTTAGAATATTCCGAATAGTCTAAAACGACGGGATATCATACGAGAGACACAATTTTCGTGTTCTGGAACTTCGATTATATCTCCTTCATAGTAAAACATGCAAATTCAGGGCATTTCGCTCGAAACATGTGTGTTTCTCGGGAGTCTGAAATGTTAGAATATTCCGAATAGTCTAAAATGGAGGGAAATCGTACGAGAGACACAATTTTCGTACTCTGGAACTTCGATTATATCTCCTTGATAGTAAGGCATGTAAAATCAGACCATTTCGCTTGAAATATGTGTGTTTCTCGGGATTCTGAAATGTTAGAATATTCCGAATAGTCTAAAACCACGGGAAATCGTACTTGAGACAAAATTTTCGTATTCTGGAACTTCGATTATATCTCCTTCATAGTAAAGCATGCAGAATCAAGGCATTTCGCTCGAAAAATGTGTGTTTCTCGGGAGTCTGAAATGTTAGAATATTCCGAATAGTCTAAATCGAGGGGAAATCGTACGAGAGACACAATTTTCGTATTCTGGAACTTCGATTATACCTCCTTCATAGTAAAACATGCAAAATCAGGTCATTTCGCTCGAAAAATGTGTGTTTCTCGGGAGTCTGAAATGTTAGAATAATCCGAATAGTCTAAAACGACGGGAAACAGTACGAGAGACACAATTTTGGTATTCTGGAACTTCGATTATATCTCCTTCATAGTAAAACGTGCAAAATCAGGTCATTTCCCTCGAAAAATGTGTGTTTCTCGGGAGTCTGAAATGTTAGAATATTCCGAATAGTCTAAAATGGCGGGAAATCGTACGAGAAACACAATTTTCGTACTCTGGAACTTCGATTATATCTCCTTCATAGTAAAACATGCAAAATCAGGTCATTTCGCTTGAAAAATATGTGTTTCTCGGGAGTCTGAAGTGTTAGAATATTCCGAATAGTATAAAACGACGGGAAATCGTACGAGAGACACAATTTTCGTATTCTGGAACTTCGATTATATCTCCTTCATAGTAAAGCATGTAAAATCAGATCATTTCGCTTGAAAAATGTGTGTTTCTCGGGATTCTGAAATGTTAGAATATTCCGAATATTCTAAAACGACGGGAAGTCGTACGAGAGACACAATTTTCGTATTCTGGAACTTCGATTATATCTCCTTCATAGTAAAGCATGTAAAATCAGATCATTTCGCTTGAAAAATGTGTGTTTCTCGGGATTCTGAAATGTTAGAATATTCCGAATAGTCTAAAACGACGGGAAATCGTACGAGAGACACAATTTTCGTATTCTGGAACTTCGATTATATCTCCTTCATAGTAAAACATGCAAAATCAGGTCATTTCGCTCGAAAAATGTGTGTTTCTCGGGAGTCTGAAATGTTAGAATATTCCGAATAGTCTAAAACGACGGGAAATCGTACGAGAGACACAATTTTCGTATTCTGGAACTTCGATTATATCTCCTTCATAGTAAAGCATGTAAAATCAGATCATTTCGCTTGAAAAATGTGTGTTTCTCGGGATTCTGAAATGTTAGAATATTCCGAATAGTCTAAAACCACGGGAAGTCGTACGAGAGACACAATTTTCGTACTCCGGAACTTCGATTATATCTCCTTCATAGTAAAGCATGTAAAATCAGATCATTTCGCTTGAAAAATGTGTGTTTCTCGGGATTCTGAAATGTTAGAATATTCCGAATAATCTGAAACGACGGGAAATCGTACGAGAGACACAGTTTTCGTACTCTGGAACTTCGATTACATCTCCTTCATAGTAAAACATGCAAGATCAGGTCATTTCGCTCGAAAAATGTGTGTTTCTCGGGAGTCTGAAATGTTATCATATTCCGAATAGTCTAAAACGACTGGAAATCGTACGAGAGACACAATTTTCGTATTCTGGAACTTCGATTATATCTCCTTCATAGTAAAACGTGCAAAATCAGGTCATTTCCCTCGAAAAATGTGTGTTTCTCGGGATTCTGAAATGTTAGAATATTCCGAATAGTCTACAACAACGGGAAATAGTACGAGAGACACAATTTTCGTATTCTGGAACTTCGATTATATCTCCTTCATAGTAAAACGTGCGAAATCAGGTCATTTCCCTCGAAAAATGTGTGTTTCTCGGGAGTCTGAAATGTTAGAATATTCCGAATAGTCTAAAACGACGGGAAATCGTACGAGAGACACAATTTTCGTATTCTGGAACTTCGATTATATCTCCTTCATAGTAAAACACGAAAAATCAGGTCATTTCGTTCGAAAAATGTGTGTTTCTCGGGAGTATGAAGTGTTAGAATATTCCGAATAGTCTAAAACGACGGGAAATCATACGAGAGACACAATTTTCGTATTCTGGAACTTCGATTACGTCTCCTTCATAGTAAAACATGCAAGATCAGGTCATTTCGCTCGAAAAATGTGTGTTTCTCGGGAGTCTGAAATGTTAGAATATTCCGAATAGTCTAAAACGACGGGAAGTCGTACGAGAGACACAATTTTCGTATTCTGGAACTTCGATTATATCTCCTTCATAGTAAAACATGCAAACTCAGGTCATTTCGCTCGAAAAATGTGTGTTTCTCGGGAGTCTGAAATGTTAGAATATTCCGAATAGTCTAAATCGAGGGAAATCGTACGAGAGACACAATTTTCGTATTCTGGAACTTCGATTATACCTCCTTCATATTAAAACATGCAATATCAGGTCATTTCGCTCGAAAAATGTGTGTTTCTCGGGAGTCTGAAATGTTAGAATATTCCGAATAGTCTAAAACGACCGGAAATCGTACGAGAAACAAAATTTTGGTATTCTGGAACTTCGATTATATCTCCTTCATAGTAAAACATGCAAAATCAAGTCATTTCGCTCGAAAAATGTGTGTTTCTCGGGAGTCTGAAATGTTAGAATATTCTGAACAGTCTAAAACGACCGGAAATCGTACGAGAGACACAATTTTCGTGTTGTAACTTCGATTATATCTCCTTCATAGTAAAACATGCAAATTCAGGGCATTTCGCTCGAAAAATGTGTGTTTCTCGGGAGTCTGAAATGTTAGAATATTCCGAATAGTCCAAAACGACGGGAAATCATACGAGAGACACAATTTTCGTACTCTGGAACTTCGATTATATCTCCTTCATAGTAAAGCATGTAAAATCAGATCATTTTGCTTGAAAAATGTGTGTTTCTCGGGATTCTGAAATGTTAGAATATTCCGAATAGTCTAAAACGACGGGAAATAGTACGAGAGACACAAGTTTCGTATTCTGGAACTTCGATTATATGTCCTTCATAGTAAAACGTGCAAAATCAGGTCATTTCCCTCGAAAAATGTGTGTTTCTCGGGAGTCTGAAATGTTAGAATATTCCGAATAGTCTAAAATGGCGGGAAATCGTACGAGAGACACAATTTTCGTACTCTGGAACTTCGATTATATCTCCTTCATAGTAAAGCATGTAGAATCAGATCACTTCGCTCGAAAAATGTGTGTTTCTCGGGAATCTGAAATGTTAGAATATTCCGAATAGTCTAAAACGACGGGAAATCGTACGAGAGACAAAATTTTCGTATTCTGGAACTTCGATTATATCTCCTTCATAGTAAAGCATGTAAAATCAGATCATTTCGCTTGAAAAATGTGTGTTTCTCGGGATTCTGAAATGTTAGAATATTCCGAATAGTCTAAAACGACGGGAAATCGTACGAGAGACACAATTTTCGTATTCTGGAACTTCGATTATATCTCCTTCATAGTAAAACGTGCAAAATCAGGTCATTTCCCTCGAAAAATGTGTGTTTCTCGGGAGTCTGAAATGTTAGAATATTCCGAATAGTCTAAAATGGCGGGAAATCGTACGAGAGACACAATTTTCGTACTCTGGAACTTCGATTATATCTCCTTCATAGTAAAACATGCAAGATCAGGTCATTTCACTCGAAAAATATGTGTTTCTCGGGAGTCTGAAATGTTAGAGTATTCCGAATAGTCTAAAACGACCATAAATCGTACGAGAGACACAATTTTCGTGTTCTTGAACTTCGATTATATCTCCTTCATAGTAAAACATGCAAAATCAAGTCATTTCGCTTGAAAAATGTGTGTTTCTCGGGAGTCTGAAATGTTAGAATATTCCGAATAGTATAAAACGACGGGAAATCGTACGAGAGACACAATTTTCGTATTCTGGAACTTCGATTATATCTCCTTCATAGTAAAGCATGTAAAATCAGATCATTTCGCTTGAAAAATGTGTGTTTCTCGGGATTCTGAAATGTTAGAATATTCCGAATAGTCTACAACAACGGGAAATAGTACGAGAGACACAATTTTCGTATTCTGGAACTTCGATTATATCTCCTTCATAGTAAAACGTGCGAAATCAGGTCATTTCCCTCGAAAAATGTGTGTTTCTCGTGGGCCTCAAGTGTTAGAATATCCCGAATAGTCTAAAACGACGGGAAATAGTACGAGAGACACAAGTTTCGTATTCTGGAACTTCGATTATATCGCCTTCATAGTAAAACGTGCAAAATCAGGTCATTTCCCTCGAAAAATGTGTGTTTCTCGGGAGTCAGAAATGTTAGAATATTCCGAATAGTCTAAAACGACGGGATATCATACGAGAGACACAATTTTCGTGTTCTGGAACTACGATTATATCTCCTTCATAGTAAAACATGCAAATTCAGGGCATTTCGCTCGAAACATGTGTGTTTCTCGGGAGTCTGAAATGTTAGAATATTCCGAATAGTCTAAAATGGAGGGAAATCGTACGAGAGACACAATTTTCGTACTCTGGAACTTCGATTATATCTCCTTGATAGTAAAACACGAAAAATCAGGTCATTTCGCTCGAAAAATGTGTGTTTCTCGCTAGTCCGAAATGTTAGAATATTCCGAATAGTCTAAAACGAGGGAAATCGTACGAGAGACACAATTTTCGTATTCTGGAACTTCGATTATATCTCCTTCATAGTAAAACATGCAAAATCAGGTCATTTCGCTCGAAAAATGTGTGTTTCTCGGGAGTCTGAAATGTTAGAATATTCCGAATAGTCTAAAACAACGGGAAATAGTACGAGAGACACAATTTTCGTATTCTGGAACTTCGATTATATCTCCTTCATAGTAAAACGTGCAAAATCTGGTCATCTCCCTCGAAAAATGTGTGCTTCTCGTGGGCCTCAAATGTTAGGATATCCCGAATAGTCCAAAACGACGGGAAATCGTACGAGAGACACAATTTTCGTATTCTGGAACTTCGATTCTATCTCCTACATAGTAAAGCATGTAATATCAGATCATTTCGCTTGAAAAATGTGTGTTTCTCGGGATTCTGAAATGTTAGAATATTCCGAATAGTCTAAAACGACGGGAAATCGTACGAGAGACACAATTTTCGTATTCTGGAACTTCGATTATATCTCCTTCATAGTAAAACCTGAATAATCAGATCATTTCCCTCGAAAAATGTGTGTTTCTCGGGAGTCTGAAACGTTATCATATTCCGAATAGTCTAAAACGACTGGAAATGGTACGAGAGACACAATTTTCGTATTTTGGAACTTCGATTATTTCTCCTTCATAGTAAAGCATGTAAAATCAGATCATTTCGCTTGAAAAATGTGTGTTTCTCAGCATTCTGAAATGTTAGAATATTCCGAATAGTCTAAAACGACGGGAAATCATACGAGAGACACAATTTTCGTATTCTGGAACTTCGATTATATCTCCTTCATAGTAAAGCATGTAAAATCAGATCATTTCGCTTGAAAAATGTGTGTTTCTCGGGATTCTGAAATGTTAGAATATTCCGAATAGTCTAAAACGACGGGAAGTCGTACGAGAGACACAATTTTCGTATTCTGGAACTTCGATTATATCTCCTTCATAGTAAAACCTGCAAAATCTGGTCAGTTCGGTCGAAAAATGTGTTTCTCGAGAGTCTGAAATGTTAGAATATTCCGAATAGTCTAAAACGACTGGAAATCGTACGAGAGACACAATTTTCGTGTTCTGGAACTTCGATTATATCTCCTTCATAGTAAAACCTGCAAAATCAGGTCATTTGGCTCGAAAAATGTGTGTTTCTCGGGAGTCTGAAATGTTAGAATATTCCGAATAGTATAAAACGACGGGAAATCGTACGAGAGACACAATTTTCGTATTCTGGAACTTCGATTATATCTCCTTCATAGTAAAGCATGTAAAATCAGATCATTTCGCTTGAAAAATGTGTGTTTCTCGGGATTCTGAAATGTTAGAATATTCCGAATAGTCTAAAACGACGGGAAATCGTACGAGAGACACAATTTTCGTACTCTGGAACTTCGATTATATCTCCTTCATAGTAAAGCATGTAAAATCAGATCATTTCGCTTGAAAAATGTGTGTTTCTCGGGATTCTGAAATGTTAGAATATTCCGAATAGTCTAAAACGACGGGAAATAGTACGAGAGACACAATTTTCGTATTCTGGAACTTCGATTCTATCTCCTACATAGTAAAGCATGTAATATCAGATCATTTCGCTTGAAAAATGTGTGTTTCTCGGTTGTCCGAAATGTTAGAATATCCCGAATAGTCTAAAACGACGGGAAATCATACGAGAGACACAATTCTCGTATTCTGGTACTTCGATTATATCTCCTTCATAGTAAAACATGCAAAATCAGGTCATTTCGCTTGAAAAATGTGTGTTTCTCGGGAGTTTGAAATGTTAGAATATTCCGAATAGTATAAAACGACGGGAAATCGTACGAGAGACACAATTTTCGTATTCTGGAACTTCGATTATATCTCCTTCATAGTAAAACGTGCAAAATCAGGTCATTTCCCTCGAAAAATGTGTGTTTCTCGGGGGTCTGAAATGTTAGAATATCCCGAATAGTCTAAAACGACGGGAAATCATACGAGAGACACAATTTTCGTACTCTGGAACTTCGATTATATCTCCTTCATAGTAAAACATGCAAGATCAGGTCATTTCGCTCGAAAAATGTGTGTTTCTCGGGAGTCTGAAATGTTAGAATATTCCGAATAGTCTAAAACGACCGGAAATCGTACGAGAAACAAAATTTTGGTATTCTGGAACTTCGATTATATCTCCTTCATAGTAAAACGTGCAAAATCAGGTCATTTCCCTCGAAAAATGTGTGTTTCTCGGGGGTCTGAAATGTTGGAATATCCCGAATAGTCCAAAACGACGGGAAATCATACGAGAGACACAATTTTCGTACTCTGGAACTTCGATTATATCTCCTTCATAGTAAAGCATGTAAAATCAGATTATTTCGCTTGAGAAATGTGTGTTTCTCGGGATTCTGAAATGTTAGAATATTCCGAATAGTCTAAAACGACGGGAAACAGTACGAGAGACACAATTTTGGTATTCTGGAACTTCGATTATATCTCCTTCATAGTAAAACGTGCAAAATCAGGTCATTTCCCTCGAAAAATGTGTGTTTCTCGGGAGTCTGAAATGTTAGAATATTCCGAATAGTCTAAAATGGCGGGAAATCGTACGAGAAACACAATTTTCGTACTCTGGAACTTCGATTATATCTCCTTCATAGTAAAACATGCAAATTCAGGGCATTTCGCTCGAAACATGTGTGTTTCTCGGGAGTCAGAAATGTTAGAATATTCCGAATAGTCTAAAACGACGGGATATCATACGAGAGACACAATTTTCGTGTTCTGGAACTTGGATTATATCTCCTTCATAGTGAAACATGCAAAATCAGGTCATTTCGCTCGAAATATGTGTGTGTCTCGGAAGTCTGAAGTGTTAGAATATTCCGAATAGTCTAAAACGAAGAGAAATCGTACGAGAGACACAATTTTCGTATTCTGGAACTTCGATTATATCTCCTTCATAGTAAAACATGCAAAATCAGGCCATTTTGCTCGAAAAATGAGTGCTTCTCGGGTGTCTGAAATGTTAGAATATTCCGAATAGTCTAAACCGACGGGAAGTCGTACGAGAGACACAAATTTCGTATTCTGGGACTTCGATTATATCTCCTTCATAGTAAAGCATGTAAAATCAGATCACTTCGCTTGAAAAATGTGTGTTTCTCGGGATTCTGAAATGTTAGAATATTCCGAATAGTCTAAAACGACGGGAAGTCGTACGAGAGACACAATTTTCGTATTCTGGAACTTCGATTATATCTCCTTCATAGTAAAGCATGTAAAATCAGATTATTTCGCTTGAGAAATGTGTGTTTCTCGGGATTCTGAAATGTTAGAATATTCCGAATAGTCTAAAACGACGGGAAACAGTACGAGAGACACAATTTTGGTATTCTGGAACTTCGATTATATCTCCGTCATAGTAAAACGTGCAAAATCAGGTCATTTCCCTCGAAAAATGTGTGTTTCTCGGGAGTCTGAAATGTTAGAATATTCCGAATAGTCTAAAATGGCGGGAAATCGTACGAGAAACACAATTTTCGTACTCTGGAACTTCGATTATATCTCCTTCATAGTAAAGCATGTAAAATCAGATCATTTCGCTTGAAAAATGTGTGTTTCTCGGGATTCTGAAATGTTAGAATATTCCGAATAGTCTACAACAACGGGAAATAGTACGAGAGACACAATTTTCGTATTCTGGAACTTCGATTCTATCTCCTACATAGTAAAGCATGTAATATCAGATCATTTCGCTTGAAAAATGTGTGTTTCTCGGGATTCTGAAATGTTAGAATATTCCGAATAGTCTAAAACGACGGGAAATAGTACGAGATACACAATTTTCGTATTCTGGAACTTCGATTATATCTCCTTCATAGTAAAACGTGCAAAATCAGGTCATTTCCCTCGAAAAATGTGTGTTTCTCGGGAGTCTGAAATGTTAGAATATTCCGAATAGTCTAAAATGGCGGGAAATCGTACGAGAGACACAATTTTCGTACTCTGGAACTTCGATTATATCTCCTTCATAGTAAAGCATGTAAAATCAGATCATTTCGCTTGAAAAATGTGTGTTTCTCGGGATTCTGAAATGTTAGAATATTCCGAATAGTCTAAAACGACGGGAAATCGTACGAGAGACACAATTTTCGTATTCTGGAACTTCGATTACATCTCCTTCATAGTAAAACATGCAAGATCAGGTCATTTCGCTCGAAAAATGTGTGTTTCTCGGGAGTCTGAAATGTTAGAATATTCCGAATAGTCTAAAACGACTGGAAATCGTACGAGAGACACAATTTTCGTATTCTGGAACTTCGATTATATCTCCTTCATAGTAAAACCTGAAAAATCAGGTCATTTCCCTCGAAAAATGTGTGTTTCTCGGGAGTCTGAAACGTTATCATATTCCGAATAGTCTAAAACGACTGGAAATGGTACGAGAGACACAATTTTCGTGTTCTGGAACTTCGATTATATCTCCTTCATAGTAAAACATGCAAAATCAGGTCATTTCGCTCGAAAAATGTGTGTTTCTCGGGAGTCTGAAATGTTAGAATATTCCGAATAGTCTAAAATGGCGGGAAATCGTACGAGGGACACAATTTTCGTATTCTGGAACTTCGATTACATCTCCTTCATAGTAAAACATGCAAGATCTGGTCATTTCGCTCGAAAAATGTGTGTTTCTCGGGAGTCTGAAATGTTAGAATATTCCGAATAGTCTAAAACGACGGGATATCATACGAGAGACACAATTTTCGTGTTCTGGAACTACGATTATATCTCCTTCATAGTAAAACATGCAAATTCAGGGCATTTCGCTCGAAACATGTGTGTTTCTCGGGAGTCTGAAATGTTAGAATATTCCGAATAGTCTAAAATGGAGGGAAATCGTACGAGAGACACAATTTTCGTACTCTGGAACTTCGATTATATCTCCTTGATAGTAAGGCATGTAAAATCAGACCATTTCGCTTGAAATATGTGTGTTTCTCGGGATTCTGAAATGTTATCATATTCCGAATAGTCTAAAACGACTGGAAATCGTACGAGAGACACAATTTTCGTATTCTGGAACTTCGATTACATCTCCTTCATAGTAAAACATGCAAGATCAGGTCATTTCGCTCGAAAAATGTGTGTTTCTCGGGAGTCTGAAATGTTAGAATATTCCGAATAGTCTAAAACGACGGGAAATCGTACGAGAGACACAATTTTCGTACTCTGGAACTTCGATTATATCTCCTTCATAGTAAAGCATGTAAAATCAGATCATTTCGCTTGAAAAATGTGTGTTTCTCGGGATTCTGAAATGTTAGAATATTCCGAATAGTCTAAAACGACGGGAAATAGTACGAGAGACACAATTTTCGTATTCTGGAACTTCGATTATATCTCCTTCATAGTAAAACGTGCAAAATCAGGTCATTTCGCTTGAATAATGTGTGTTTCTCTCGATTCTGAAATGTTAGAATATTCCGAATAGTCTAAAACGACGGGAAATATTACGAGAGACACAAGTTTCGTATTCTGGAACTTCGATTATATCTCCTTCATAGTAAAACATGCAAATTCAGGTCATTTCGCTCGAAAAATGTGTGTTTCTCGGGAGTCTGAAATGTTAGAATATTCCGAATAGTCTAAAATGGCGGGAAATCTTACGAGAGACACAATTTTCGTACTCTGGAACTTCGATTATATCTCCTTCATAGTAAAGCATGTAAAATCAGATCATTTCGCTTGAAAAATGTGTGTTTCTCAGTATTCTGAAATGTTAGAATATTCCGAATAATCTGAAACGACGGGAAATCGTACGAGAGACAAAATTTTCGTATTCTGGAACTTGGATTATATCTCCTTCATAGTAAAGCATGTAAAATCAGATCATTTCGCTTGAAAAATGTGTGTTTCTCGGGATTCTGAAATGTTAGAATATTCCGAATAGTCTAAAACGACGGGAAATAGTACGAGAGACACAAGTTTCGTATTCTGGAACTTCGATTATATCTCCTTCATAGTAAAACGTGCAAAATCAGGTCATTTCCCTCGAAAAATGTGTGTTTCTCGGGAGTCTGAAATGTTAGAATATTCCGAATAGTCTAAAATGGCGGGAAATCGTACGAGAGACACAATTTTCGTATTCTGGAACTTCGATTATATCGCCTTCATAGTAAAACGTGCAAAATCAGGTCATTTCCCTCGAAAAATGTGTGTTTCTCGGGAGTCTGAAATGTTAGAATATTCCGAATAGTCTAAAACGACGGGAAATCATACGTGAAACACAATTTTCGCATTCTGGAACTTCGATTATATTTCCTTCATAGTAAAGCATGCAGAATCAGGTCATTTCCCTCGAAAAATGTGTGTTTCTCGGGAGTCTGAAATGTTAGAATATCCCGAATAGTCTAAAACGACGGGAAATCATACGAGAAACACAATTTTCGTATTCTGGAACTTCGATTATATTTCCTTCATAGTAAAGCATGCAGAATCAGGTCATTTCGGTCGAAAAATGTGTTTCTCGGGGGTCTGAAATGTTAGAATATTCCGAATAGTCTAAAACGACGGGAAATAGTACGAGAGACACAATTTTCGTACTCTGGAACTTCGATTATATCTCCTTCATAGTAAAGCATGTAAAATGAGATCATTTCGCTTGAAATATGTGTGTTTCTCGGGATCCTGAAATGTTAGAATATTCCGAATAATCTGAAACGACGGGAAATCGTACGAGAGACAAAATTTTCGTATTCTGGAACTTGGATTATATCTCCTTCATAGTAAAGCATGTAAAATCAGATCATCTCGCTTGAAAAATGTGTGTTTCTCGGGATTCTGAAATGTTAGAATATTCCGAATAGTCTAAAACGACTGGAAATGGTACGAGAGACACAATTTTCGTGTTCTGGAACTTCGATTATATCTCCTTCATAGTAAAACATGCAAAATCAGGTCATTTCGCTTGAAAAATGTGTGTTTCTCGGGATTCTGAAATGTTAGAATATTCCGAATAGTCTACAACAACGGGAAATAGTACGAGAGACACAATTTTCGTATTCTGGAACTTCGATTATATCTCCTTCATAGTAAAACGTGCGAAATCAGGTCATTTCCCTCGAAAAATGTGTGTTTCTCGTGGGCCTCAAGTGTTAGAATATCCCGAATAGTCTAAAACGGCAGAAAATAGTACGAGATACACAATTTTCGTATTCTCTAACTTCGATTATATCTCCTTCATAGTAAAACGTGCAAAATCAAGTCATTTCCCTCGAAAAATGTGTATTTCTCGGGAGTCTGAAATGTTAGAATATTCCGAATAGTCTAAAATGGCGGGAAATCGTACGAGAGACACAATTTTCGTACTCTGGAACTTCGATTATATCTCCTTCATAGTAAAGCATGTAGAATCAGATCATTTCGCTTGAAAAATGTGTGTTTCTCGGGATTCTGAAATGTTAGAATATTCCGAATAGTCTAAAACGACGGGAAATCGTACGAGAGACAAAATTTTCGTATTCTGGAACTTCGATTATATCTCCTTCATAGTAAAGCATGTAAAATCAGATCATTTCGCTTGAAAAATGTGTGTTTCTCGGGATTCTGAAATGTTAGAATATTCCGAATAGTCTAAAACGACGGGAAATCGTACGAGAGACACAATTTTCGTATTCTGGAACTTCGATTATATCTCCTTCATAGTAAAACGTGCAAAATCAGGTCATTTCCCTCGAAAAATGTGTGTTTCTCGGGAGTCTGAAATGTTAGAATATTCCGAATAGTCTAAAACGACGGGAAATCGTACGAGAGACACAATTTTCGTATTCTGGAACTTCGATTATATCTCCTTCATAGTAAAACCTGCAAAATCAGGTCATTTCGTTCGAAAAATGTGTGTTTCTCGTGAGTCTGAAATGTTAGAATATTCCGAATAGTCTAAAACGACGAGAGATCGTACGAGAGACACAATTTTCGTATTCTGAAACTTCGATTATATCTCCTTCATAGTAAAACGTGCAAAATCAGGTCATTTCCCTCGAAAGATGTGTGTTTCTCGGGAGTCTGAAATGTTAGAATATTCCGAATAGTCTAAAACGACGGGAAATCGTACGAGAGACACAATTTTCGTATTCTGGAACTTCGATTATATCTCCTTCATAGTAAAACCTGCAAAATCAGGTCATTTCGTTCGAAAAATGTGTGTTTCTCGTGAGTCTGAAATGTTAGAATATTCCGAATAGTCTAAAACGACGAGAGATCGTACGAGAGACACAATTTTCGTATTCTCGAACTTCGATTACATCTCCTTCATAGTAAAACATGCAAGATCTGGTCATTTCGCTCGAAAAATGTGCGTTTCTCGGTTGTCTGAAATGTTAGAATATACCGAATAGTCTAAAACGACGGGAAATCATACGAGAGACACAATTTTCGTATTCTGGAACTTCGATTATATCTCCTTCATAATAAAACATGCAAAATCAGGTCATTCCGCACGAAAAATGTGTGTTTCTCGGGAGTCTGAAATGTTAGAATGTTCCGAATAGTCTAAAACGACGGGAAATAGTACGAGAGACACAATTTTCGTATTCTGGAACTTAGATTATATCTCCTTCATAGTAAAGCATGCAGAATCAGGTCATTTCGCTCGAAAAATGTGTGTTTCTCGGGAGTCTGAAATGTTAGAATATTCCGAATAGTCTAAAACGACGGGAAATCGTACGAGAGACAAAATTTTCGTATTCTGGAACTTCGATTATATCTCCTTCATAGTAAAGCATGCAGAATCAGGGCATTTCGCTCGAAAAATGTGTGTTTCTCGGGAGTCTGAAATGTTAGAATATTCCGAATAGTCTAAATCGAGGGAAATCGTACGAGAGACACAATTTTCGTATTCTGGAACTTCGATTATACCTCCTTCATAGTAAAACATGCAAAATCAGGTCATTTCGCTCGAAAAATGTGTGTTTCTCGGGAGTCTGAAATGTTAGAATATTCCGAATAGTCTAAAACGACCGGAAATCGTACGAGAGACAAAATTTTGGTATTCTGGAACTTCGATTATATCTCCTTCATAGTAAAACATGCAAAATCAAGTCATTTCGCTCGAAAAATGTGTGTTTCTCGGGAGTCTGAAATGTTAGAATATTCCGAATAGTATAAAACGACGGAAAATCGTACGAGAGACACAATTTTCGTATTCTGGAACTTCGATCATATCTCCTTCATAGTAAAGCATGTAAAATCAGTTCATTTCGCTTGAAAAATGTGTGTTTCTCGGGATTCTGAAATGTTAGAATATTCCGAATAGTCTAAAACGACGGGAAATCGTACGAGAGACACAATTTTCGTATTCTGGAACTTCGATTACATCTCCTTCATAGTAAAACATGCAAGATCAGGTCATTTCGCTCGAAAAATGTGTGTTTCTCGGGAGTCTGAAATGTTAGAATATTCCGAATAGTCTAAAACGACGGGAAATCGTACGAGAGACACAATTTTCGTATTCTGGAACTTCGATTATATCTCCTTCATAGTAAAGCGTGTAAAATCAGATCATTTCGCTTGAAAACTGTGTGTTTCTCGGGATTCTGAAATGTCAGAATATTCCGAATAGTCTAAAACGACGGAAAATCGTACGAGAGACAAAATTTTCGTATTCTGGAACTTCGACTATATCTCCTTCATAGTAAAGCATGTAAAATCAGATCATTTCGCTTGAAAAATGTGTGTTTCTCGGGATTCTGAAATGTTAGAATATTCCGAATAGTCTAAAACGACGAGAGATCGTACGAGAGACACAATTTTCGTAATCTGGAACTTAGATTATATCTCCTTCATAGTAAAACGCGCAAAATCAGGTCATTTCCCTCGAAAAATGTGTGTTTCTTGGGAGTCTGAAATGTTAGAATATTCCGAATAGTCTAAAACGACTGGAAATCGTACGAGAGACACAATTTTCGTACTCTGGAACTTCGATTATATCTCCTTCACAGTAAAACCTGCAAAATCAGGTCATTTCGCTTGCAAAATGTGTGTTTCTCGGGATTCTGAAATGTTAGAATATTCCGAATAGTCTAAAACGACAGGAAATCGTACGAGAGACAAAGTTTTCGTACTCTGGAACTTCGATTATATCTCCTTCCTAGTAAAGCATGTAAAAACAGATCATTTCGCTTGAAAAATGTGTGTTTCTCGGGATTCTGAAATGTTAGAATATTCCGAATAGTCTAAAACGACGGGAAATCGTACGAGAGACACAATTTTCGTATTCTGGAACTTCGATTATATCTCCTTCATAGTAAAACCTGCAAAATCAGGTCATTTCGTTCGAAAAATGTGTGTTTCTCGTGAGTCTGAAATGTTAGAATATTCCGAATAGTCTAAAACGACGAGAGATCGTACGAGAGACACAATTTTCGTATTCTGAAACTTCGATTATATCTCCTTCATAGTAAAACGTGCAAAATCAGGTCATTTCCCTCGAAAGATGTGTGTTTCTCGGGAGTCTGAAATGTTAGAATATTCCGAATAGTCTAAAACGACGGGAAATAGTACGAGAGACACAATTTTCGTATTCTGGAACTTCGATTCTATCTCCTTCATAGTAAAACGTGCAAAATCAG
>JAENHH010000121.1:0-25000 GCA_023509865.1 Trypoxylus dichotomus
GAGAAAATCAAATAAGAGTAAGATGAAAAACAAAGGAAAGAAAAAGTGAAAAAGATGAAAAAGAAACCTTCAGAAGGTTCCGAAGTGGTTTCGCCTCTAGTGTGGTTTACACGTCGAGTTACCATGCCACTTTTCCCCTGTTTTTCTCCTGAAGAAACCTCCTACAACGGAGGCAAAATGTCGAGATCTCACCTTTCTCTTTTCTTTTCTTTTTTCTGATGGGACTTCATCTAAAAAGGTCAGGGCGAAAATCCTCACACAGTACCCGCGATCCTGAAGGATAGGAAACATTCCTGAGATCCAACACGGACTAAAGCGATACCTTACGGAGCAGGAGAAAGCGGAAGCGCTAGCCGATACCTTCGCGGCGTCTTTCTCGCCAAACGATCCTGAAAAGGAGATCGTCATATCTCCTAGAGAAGTTCTATAAGTAATCAACAGGATACTATAGCGGAAGACGCTCGGGGAGAAACGCTGAAGAATCTTCCGCTCAAATTTCTTGTCAACTTGACGATGTTCAACGCCGTGCTTCGTCTCACATGTTATTCGTTCAGGTCGAAATCAACCACGATACTCCCTGTTCAAAAAGCGAGGAAAGACCATCACACTCCTGAAGGTTACCGATATCGTTGCTCAGCACCATCAACAAGGTTCTCAAAACACTGCTGCTGGTCATGATCAACCCGTGTTTCCTTCGACCACCTTGGATGACGACTAGTTCAGCTTCAGATCGGACCATTGGATCGTTTCACAGCTCTTTCGGATAACGGATCACGTCACTACTGCCTTCAATAGACAACGGATCGCCGTCGTGGTGTCTCTGGATATAGGAAAGGCGTTTGACAAAATCCGTCACGACGGACTACTGCTGAAGATGTAAGATACCGGCTTTCCGATAAAATCCTGAAGACCGCCGGATTCTACCTCCAGAACAGGAGAATCCATACCGTCATGAATGGTTCTCGTTCCTCGCTAGGTCATGTGCTATTCACGATCTACATCAGGGACATTCCAAAGCCTGAAGACCAACGAGTGTTCAATGCCTGCCATTTACACAGATGACACCACTATAGTGGCAACTTCCAGACACTCAAAGATCACGGGCGGATTTGCGCAAGCACATCTGACTAAAAGTTTTTGGAACGGAAATGAAAAAAACAAGAACAACTGGCCGAGTATATCAACTATACTCCCTCCTTTCAAAACTAGTCCTTAATTCCAAAATAGGTATAGTGTTATGTAAGTTAGGAAAAGATTCCATCAGACCACATCAGCCTTGACCTTTTTTCTATTATAATTACCATTCTAAACTTAGAAGTTCTCTTGGATTCTTCTCGTATTGTTGCGTATTGTTGAGTATTTTGCAATACAATTGTCCCAAAGCATGGCTCACTGATGGATGGGCTAAATGAGTTCTTAACAAGATCTATGAGCACATCGTAGTGATTCCATAAGTATATTTCATGCAAGGATTTCAATCCTTTCAAAAATTAGACTAGGATACTCTTGAAAGTCAGTAAAAATTTTAAAAACAGTCCCTATAAATCATGTGCGTAGACTATATCTAGCAAAGAAAAGGATATATACTCCATCACAATTCACTGATCTGTAAAATCAGATTTTTTTTGGCAACTGTCCAATCTTCCCATAAAAGGATAAAATCAGTGAATCATAACAACCATAGATCTTGGTAGTTAAAGTAGAGGAATGATTACATTTCCTCAACTACAATGTAATCCTTCTCAAAACTTCTTTTTGTACCAGGGTCTCGATTACTTTTCTGTCGCTGCTTACCACACTCTCCAATGCCTTTCAGTAACAATATTAGCAAGCACTTCAAAAATACATTTACTCAAAAATGTTCAAAAAAATACATATATAAATTTCTAGATATTAATAGTAATGTAACATGCTTAGTACTTACCCACAATATTACCATAATCTCTAAATATCCTAAAGTCAGTATCCGATGGTATTATATTACTTTGAAATATTTCTTCACCAGCTACTTGACCATATGGATGAGGTATTTTAGCATAATAATTTAATAACCAGGAATGACCTGGACCACTTTGAAATAGAATCTCTTTACTACCAGATCCGGCTGCTTCAAGATTGATAACAACTTTAACTTCTTTTGCCCATTTATGCTGTGTTATAAATCCATGTGCAGCTTGTAAAGGCGATTCTTCAGCTCCATTAAATAGAAATATTAAATTATATTGTAAATTTCCATTCCACTGACATAATTGTCTTATAACTTCTAACATTACAGTGCACATTATGCCATCATCGCTTCCTCCTACACATATTATGCATTTTAAACACCATATAAATTCCACAATACAGTGCAAACTTAAAGCTTGTTACTATTTAACTATGTTTGTTGAAACAAAATATGCTTTAAGCATCTTAGTACTGAATTTAAAACTAGAAATGAAATATGGTACCTGGACTAGTAGGGACAGAATCAAAATGTGCATTGATCAAAATACTATATTTTGAAATGTTCGTTGCATATATCTTTGCAATTACATTCTGAACATCATGATATACATTATAAGCCCCAAATGGCTTAAAATCAAGATAATAAGATCCATTAACACTTTGAACATCGATCACCACTTTCCTGTTGGATGTTATGTTTTGAGTAATATTTTTTAATTCGCTGAGTAAAAAATTAACAGCACCAACTTCATTCTCGAAACTTCCAACAACTCTAGAACCATTTGCTGCTAATATCAATAAATTATTTCGTGCACGTTCCGCTACAAATATATCTGGATGTTCTGCCTATAAAATATCCTGCATAAAAAGGTCAATCGTCTCAATTGTGTTAAAACTATACTTCATTATCCAAACTAATTGGAGAAGGCATTCGTTTATCAAATAATATTACAATAAAAAAACATAAGGCAATAAAAAAAATATATAAAATCGTTTGCAATAAACTGACAGAGAACACCTTTTGCATTCTTGTATCACTTGTCATCTTGTATTTGTAGCACAGAGGTTCTATTTTATAATCACACTAAAAAAAAAAACAAATATAAAAAAAGTAAGACTATAGTCCGTCCCAACCTCCGTATTCAGTATACGTCTTATGGGAATTTGTTTCATGGTTGCCAAATCATCCGATCGGCTGTACATTACTATTTCCGGTTAATTATTTGCAATTTCACCCGATCAATTCATAACCTTTATTAACGTTTATTGACGTTGAAGGTGCAAAATTATTGACATTCATATGACATTTTGCTTATTATTTTATTAAAGTAACTAACTTTTAACAGAGTGCATAAGCGACTTCGCTGCCACGTAAAATTATAGGAAAAAATACTACAGATAAAATAGTTATATCTCAATATTTATTAACAATACTATACACACATCTATAAACAAATATACATATGAACGATATCTATACATGTACAGTGAATATTTGCTTCGATATTAGGTGCTATACAATTTATTAAATTAAAAAGAAGATGATCCTTATATATATACAAATAATAGTTTCCACTTTTGTAACAAAAGAACTGGAGTCATAGAAATACGTATATGTATAATACAATAATATTTAAGAAAGGAATAGCAATTACACACATATATCTATGTCTTACGTTAATTTTCTAGTCAGTCGAAGAATCACTTTGATCTTCAGATGATGACGAATATCTTACGTGAATAATAAATTCTTCGATGTCGTCTTGCAAATTATCCACTATCCATTTCCTTTTCAATATTGTTTACATGTTTGATGTAGTTTTGCCAATTATTAGTTGTTACAGTGCTATACGCCTGTCGAATTAATTGCTCCATATCTTTTACCTTAAATGTGGTATTATTCATTCTTACGTAGTTTTTAAGTTGTGCCCATACCATTTCAATGGGATTTAACTCGCAATGGTAAGGTGGTAATCGAAGAACTTCATGACCTTTTTCTTTTGCAAATTCGTCAATCCTACTTTTATCATATTGCGGTTTAATTTGTGACACCAATACAGTAAGTCCTTTTTAGCATATCGGTACTGATTTGTATTTGTTTTTTCATTGAGCCAATCAATGATCTCGTTTTTCCTCCATGCTGTTGTTGGAATTTTCTCCAATTTTCTGCAGTGGTAGGAAGCATTATCAAGAACAATGACTGACTTCTGTGGTATATTTGGGAAGTAATTTATTTATAAACCAATCCTCATACGTTTCTGAATCCATCTCATGATGAACATCGGCAGTGTTTTTTCTTGCAAAGAAATGTATATTCAGCACCAGGAACAAACCCATTATCACTGCCTGCATGAACTAATGCAAAACGAGGTCCTAGCCGGTTGGTGATTTCAAACCAGTGCTTAGTCCTTGAATAAGAGCTTGTCGACTACTTTGAATAGCAGTATCTGTCCAGAAGTTTTATTTACCGTATGTCCTGTATTCACCATGACTCATCAGTGTATATAATAGTTCGACCTGAAATATAAAATTACAGCCATGTCAAATAGCAAGAGGTAAATTTTACCTTCTTCTCTAAATTTCTTGATCTCTACGCAAGTATTTGTGCCTCCATCTAATAATCTCATCTCGTTCAATGAGTATACTTTTTAGTCCTACTTTTTAAATTCAAGCCCATATCGTGTAACAATCTATGAAAAGTTGTTCGACTGAAGTTAGGGAGATCATAAATCAGCATTGACAGTAGTAAGAATTGTATTTAAAGTAGGTGGCATATTCTGTATAAAAATCCATGCACTTTACGCCGAATAGCTGCTTGCGTGTTCTCACCATATGTATGCAGTCGATCATTTACTTGTATGCCTCTTCCTTTTTTAGGTTTTTTGGACTTGATAATAAACCATTTTGTTGCTCCTGTTTTACATGATATATTGCACGGTCTGAGATGCCCAAAGCTTTACTTGCTTCTCGACGGCAGCACTCACATTCATTGATTTATTGAAATAATTGAAAACATTTGCAATCATACACTTCTCCTTACAGTTAAATTTGTCTCCTCTGCGCCGTTTTCTTCCTATAGGCTCCATTAATGTAGTGGAAACTGTAATTACATTTATATTCTGTTATAACATTTATAAAAATAAATAAAAATACCCATATTACCCTGTGCACGCTTGAAAAAGATAGAAGTGTTCTGAAAAGAACAATTTGTACAACTATATAAGCAAATTAACAATTTAACGAAATATTTCAAAACAAGGACGATGACGATTGACAGTTGATGCTAATAGACAGATAGTATACAACTGTTGTCGACGCCGACAGCATATGTAAATAAGTTGCAACATAGCAACCGGTTGTAGAGATAGCGCTAATGACAGCAACCAAGGATAGTAAGAGATAAAAGTTGCTATTCTATCCCATACTGAATACGGAGGTTGGGACGATCTATAGGAAAGACGGACACTGTACACTTTGAAACGCTAATGAACTAAAATTCCATAATATTGGTACTTTTGGTTAGTACACAATGTTTAAATAAATATTTTAGTGTGGCAGAAGTATATATTAGTATATCATTTTTTTACACGCAAATATTTAAATCATGATTGGTACTGCAGGAAAGAAATTCTTCTTTTTTGTCTTTTGCTGGGTTAAACCTGGTTAAAGCCCAAAACAAAAGAAATTAAATTAAACTATAGATCGTCCCAACCTCCGTATTCAGTATGGGATAGAATAGCAACTTTTATCTCTTACTATCCTTGGTTGCTGTCATTAGCGCTATCTCTACAACCGGTTGCTATGTTGCAACTTATTTACATATGCTGTCGGCGTCGACAACAGTTGTATACTATCTGTCTATTAGCATCAACTGTCAATCGTCATCGTCCTTGTTTTGAAATATTTCGTTAAATTGTTAATTTGCTTATATAGTTGTACAAATTGTTCTTTTCAGAACACTTCTATCTTTTCAAGCGTGCACAGGGTAATATGTGTATTTTTATTTATTTTATAAATGTTATAACAGAATATAAATGTAATTACAGTTTTCACTACATTAATGGAGCCTATAGGAAGAAAACGGCGCAGAGGAGACAAATTTAACTGTAAGGAGAAGTGTATGATTGCAAATGTTTTCAATTATTTCAATAAATCAATGAATGTGAGTGCCTGCCTCGAGAAGCAAGTAAAGCTTTGGGCATCTCAGACCGTGCAATATATCATGTAAAACAGGAGCAACAAAATGGTTTATTATCAAGTCCAAAACCTAAAAAAGGAAGGGCATACAAGTAAATGATCGACTGCATACATATGGTGAGAACATACGCAAGCAGCTATTCGACGTAAAGTGCATGGATTTTTATACAGAATATGCCACCTACTTTAAATACAATTCTTACTACTGTCAATGCTGACGATGATCTCCTCTAACTTCAGTCGAACAACTTTTCATAGATTGTTACGATATGGGCTTCTCAATTTAAAAAGTAGGACGAAAAGTATACTCATTGAACGAGATGAGATTATTAGATGGAGGCACAAATACTTATAGAGATCAAGAAATTTAGAGAAGAAGGTAAAATTTACTCTCTTTGCTATTTGACATGGCTGTAATTTTATATTTCAGGTCGAACTATTATATACACTGATGAGTCATGGGTGAATACAGGACATACGGGTAAATAAAACTTGGACAGATACTGCTATTCAAAGTAGTCGACAAGCTCTTATTCAAGGACTAAGCACTGGTTTGAAATCACCAACCGGCTAGGACCTGTTTTGCATTAGTTCATGCAGGCAGTGATAATGGGTTTGTTCCTGGTGCTGAATATACATTTCTTTGCAAGAAAAACACTGCCGATGTTCATCATGAGATGGATTCAGAAACGTATGAGGATTGGTTTATAAATAAATTACTTCCAAATATACCACAGAAGTCAGTCATTGTTCTTGATAATGCTTCCTACCACTGCAGAAAATTGGAGAAAATTCCAACAACAGCATGGAGGAAAAACGAGATCATTGATTGGCTCAATGAAAAACAAATACAAATCAGTACCGATATGCTAAAAGGGACTTACTGTAATATGGTCACAAATTAAACCGCAATATGATAAAAGTAGGATTGACGAATTTGCAAAAGAAAAAGGTCATGAAGTTCTTCGATTACCACCTTACCATTGCGAGTTAAATCCCATTGAAATGGTATGGGCACAACTTAAAAACTACGTAAGAATGAATAATACCACATTTAAGGTAAAAGATATGGAGCAATTAATTCGACGAGCGTATAGCACTGTAACAACTAATAATTGGCAAAACTACATCAAACATGTAAACAATATTGAAAAGGAAATGTGGATAGTGGATAATTTGCAAGACGACATCGAAGAATTTATTATTCACGTAAGATATTCGTCATCATCTGAAGATCAAAGTGATTCTTCGACTGACTAGAAAATTAACGTAAGACATAGATATATGTGTGTAATTGCTATTCCTTTCTTAAATATTATTGTATTATACATATAATATTTCTATGACTCCAGTTCTTTTTGTTACAAAAGTGGAAACTATTATTTGTATATATATAAGGATCATCTTCTTTTTAATTTAATAAATTGCATAGCACCCTTAATATCATGCAAATATTCACTGTACATTGTATAGATATCGTTTCATATGTATATTTGTTTATAGATGTGTGTATAGTATTGTTAATAAATATTGAGATATAACTATTTTATCTGTAGTATTTTTTCCTATAATTTTACGTGCAGCGAAGTCGCTATGCACTCTGTTAAAAGTTAGTTACTTTAATAAAATAATAAGCAAAATGTCATATGAATGTCAATAATTTTGCACCTTCAACGTCAATAAACGTTAATAAAGGTTATGAATTGATCGGGTGAAATTGCAAATAATTAACCGGAAATAGTAATGTACAGCCGATCGGATGATTTGGCAACCATGAAACAAATTCCCATAAGACGTATACTGAATACGGAGGTTGGGACGGACTATAATAAACGTATGTAACAGTAGTTCATTACCAACCTAAAACCAACAATGTTATTTGAGAGGAGATAATTTTGGCAGATAATTCACTAATTTTATAAGATTATTACATGGTCAGAAACATGAACTTAAATCATTCACGAAATATAAATCATGTTTATTGGGAGGCATATACGCAAAAAAAATAACTGCTGTTATTAATACAAAAGATCATTCTAAATATGATCATTTATTTTTGTTTTATTTTAATATTCATTTTAACAGTTATTAATAAATCGTTTTCTTGTTTTAAACACAAAATTACCATAATTTCCTAGTGGTCCTAATTTAATGTCAAAGACTGTAGATACGCAGCGAACTATAAAATAAGATTTTATTTAATGTATCGATACACATAGCCGATACAGTCTATACATATGCACATACAATATAGGCTTGTAATAGTAAATAGTAGTTTAAATGAACTAGTTCGTTGAAATGAAGAAGGTTTAACAAATTAGTTTAGCAAAATGAACTAAAAAGTCCCCTCATTGATGAACGGCACATGCATAACACCAATCCCATTTTCTTATTTTCTTGTTTAAGTGCCCATATATGTGTTAAGTAGTAAAATGGTGGCGAAGTGTTCAATGGGCTTACCACTTTTGTATACTTTATGTATAATCTTTGAAGTAATAATAATTTAATTTCAAAAATAATTCATTAAATTATAATTTTAATGCATTTATAATAATAATTAACTAAAAAATTATTGCCCCTTTTGTTTTCATACCTTTTATCTCTTAATTAAACTATGTAATAGACTATTTCATAATGTTCAAATTCAAATTTAGCACTGTTTTTTTATCCATTACAGTAACTTTCAGTTTTGATGCAAATTTCGTATGTTGACATATAGATCCACAAACCATGCGAGTCCAGGCACAGACATAACCTAGAAAGAGCACTAAATTGATTGTTAGATACCTTAAACTAATCTGAAAAGGAGAAGGCCCGTTTTGAATTCGACGAAGTGTGAACTCTCCGGTAGAGTACATTTAAATAACTGCCTATTTATCGAAACTATAGCCAAGGGCTGCATTCTGCTACTATTCCGTGCCACTAATCGTCCGTAGATTTGGACCAAACTTGGATAGATTTCGATCTCTGTGTTTACGTTTCGCATGGTTAAGGTTATAAATAGTGATATTGTATAACTTGATAATAACTAAGGTGAATTTCATAAAAAGTATTTTGTAAAGCAAAATTTGCTGACATTTTACTGAATTTGGATAATAAATGTTTGTTACAGGGACTGCCTTTATAGAAAACGCACCTTTCTTCTACAACTTGGCCAGGACTTTTAAGCCATGTCGAAGGTATTATTTGATTCAGACTCTGAATCTGATACTTGTTTGAAAGTTAATAATGAATATGCAAAAAACTATAACACTTGGAGACAAAAAGAAGAGTTGAATAAATGTAAGTTTTTTATTAGCTGTAAATAATCTGACACTATACATTCCAAATTTAGTTAAAACAAAATACGGTGAAGAAGTATTAGATGAAAATGATAGTTCAAGTTCATCAGATGATGAAGATGATGTAGATGCAAATATATCAAAAGAAATAGAAAGGGATTTCTTTAAAACATTAGCAAATTTGAAGACTAAGGATCCAAGAATATACGATGAAAATGTTAAATTCTTTAGTGAGGCACAGAATATTATTCCAAAGAAAACAAAAAAAAGAGAACAGCCTATGTTTATTAAAGATTATGAAAGAAAGCTACTTTTAGATGTTGATAGCATTAATAATTCAGATGAAAATATACAAGGGTGTAATAAGTAATTATATAATTTTAAGTTCATAAAATTGATAATTTATCCAAAATATTTTAGTTCTTTAAATTATATACAGGAACAAGAGAAACTTAAGAGAAGTTTACAAGACGCTTTGCAATATGTAGAAGATAATGAAGAAGAATGGGGTGGTATGTTTAAAAGTAGACAGAAAACAGATACTGAGTTAAAACAAGAAGAAGAAGAGTATAAACTTTGGTTAAAAGGACAAAAGCAAGACATTGATGATGAAATAAAACATGACTTAGAGCCATTAAGAGATTATTGGAGTGATCCAAATTTAGATAAAGATGAAATTTTTTTACGTGATTATATTTTGAATAATAGGTAAAATCTGCTTAATATCTTTAAATAAATATTTTTAAGTAACTGTAAACTATAGAAATCTACTGTAAACTTAATTTAGGAAAAATCATATTCTTAATCCTAATTTGTTATTAATTTAAGAGATTAAATGTTGTAAACAATGACTTGTAGGTTTTTGGAAAGTGAAGACAAAAACTATGTTCCTAGTTATGATGAAATCATACATGATTCTGATGATGGACTTTCAGAGGATGAAAAAGAAATAGAAAAACAGGATGAATTTGAACATAAGTATAACTACAGATTTGAAGAACCAGATGAAGAATTTGTAAGATATATTTCGAAATGATATATTGGTGATGTGCATTTTAGTTTTTGTTAGATCAAACGGTATCCAAGAACCATAGAAAGTTCATTGCGAAGAAAAGATGATAGAAGAAAAGTGAAAAGAGCTGAAGTCAAAGAAAGGAAGGAAAAAGAAAAACAGCAAAAGATGGAAGAGATTAAGCAAATGCAAATTCTAAAGAAAAAGGAAATTGAGGAAAAAATTCAAAAGTTGAAAGAAATAACTGGTAACAGCGAAATTGCATTTGATGTGAGTACTTGTTTGAATACTTTTTGAAGATGTATTAATTGGTGTGTCTTTAAACTACACCATATTGATTATATAATGTTGCCTGCTAATGTTGAAAAATTTTTCAACATTGTACATTTTGCATGTTCAAATAAGACTACAAAAAAATTATTCAGTCATTTATTACAATAAATTACTTAAAAAATTAGGATAAGGATATTGAAGGAGACTTTGATCCAGAAGGCTATGATAAAAAAATGCAACAATTATTCAGTGATGAATTCTACCAAGGTCTGGAAGAAGATCAAAAGCCAGAATTTCCTGATATTGATGAAGAGTTAGGATTAGGTAGTTTTTTCTTTTGTATTATTGTTAACAAAATACCAGCACTATTATTTTATGTGCAGAAAATTGGGAAAATGATGAAACTCAAAATAATATCCAAGAAACTACAAATGAACCACACTGTGAAGATGAAGACTTTAATGTAAGAGAACCTTGTGACAATTTTAGCTCAGATTATATGCATTTCTAAAAAGATGCATACCCGTTCTTACAATACTAATATTTCAGATGGATTGTGATTATGATCCTAATGCTACAGCAACAGTAAAAGGGAAAAAGAAAAGAAAGAAAAAAACAAAGTTTGCGGAAGTGCTTAGTGAACCAAAGCCAACTTTCAATCCTGAAGGTAAAATGTACCAAGAGTATTTAGACGAATATTATAAGTTAGAATGTGAGGATATCGTTGGAGATATACCTTGTCGTTTTAAATATAGGAAAGTTATTCCAAACAGCTTTGGTTTAACAATTGAGGAGGTAAGATGTCTAGACCTATAAGAAATATAGAAAGGTATATGAGAAATACACCACTGAGGACATTGATCAGTATAATGCAAATATGATTTAGAGAAAATGGTAATAGACCCCATTTAGTTAAAATATTTTTGTGCATTTTTCAATTTTCCTTAAATTGGAAAATTAAACATGCTCACTAAGTAAAAATCTATTCCGAAAGAAATATTTACTTAAGTTTTATTGTAATATAAATTAAATGTGTTGACTTTATAGGAGAGTGTTTGGGACTCCGATTAGCCTATATTAAAACCAGAGGGCAACCAAAATAATAAAAGGCCGTTTACATAAGCATACAAAAAGTGCCAGTAGGAGGCTCGTTAAATTTTAGTTTTCAATGTATTCTATTAGATCCTGTTAAATCTTGTTGAGGCACTTATTTGATTTGCTTGTCTGAGAGCCTTTCGTGAAAATGACATTACCCTTTCACGCGAATTTGTTGCTTACATGACAATGGACAGCGATCTTGCATATTTCGTTATATTGTCATGGCTACTAATGTATTATTGTAATCACGCGTTTTATGACGGCAAACATCTGGGATAAAGAAATAAAACTCGGTATTATGAATCTTGGTTTTAAAAAATTAAGTGATAATAGAAAACATAAATTACAAAAAAATAAATACTAGAGCACCAAAAAGAGTGCCAACTAATTACGCTAAATAACTACCGCAGTAAAACCTTAAAATTGCAAAAAAAGAAAAAGCAATAACACCGCGGTCGAGACTTATTTGTAATACAGTAGATAACTAACGGTCAGCGGAAAATCAGCAATAAGTAAGGGTGATGATGTGATCTCAGGTCACAGGTGATAATAAGTAATATCCATTAAAATTTACTGTCACAACAAGTATAGAGAATTTTTTTAGTTCTATTTCTATTCCTTTGGAGCGATTTAAATTTTTATATTTTCATTCAGTGGAACTACACAGATTAACAAAGAAATAAAACGGGATCTCATTTTTAAACATTGAATTATTCTTTAATCATACAGAATACAAAATGGGCATTCCAGTATATCTAGTTAGTTTTTATAACTAACGTTTTTAATTTAGGAAATATTAAGATCCAATTACAAGTAAACACCATATAATATATTATTGGATATTACGATAAAGTCACATGCCAAATATATTTGTTGTTCAAGATTTAAGATATAAAGGTAACCTTATGCATAAGTCCTGTATGCTCTTCAATTTATATATTGGTCGATATAATTTTTACATATTTGCTTTGTTAGTAACAGGTACAACATAAATAGAATAAGTTTTGCCTGACTTGTTGCGTCATTTGTAAGTTATAGCTTGTACTTATTATGTTTATTCGAGCCTGTAGTTCTAGAATAGTAACTAAATTTAAAATTCGAAACAGTAATGCGCATGAATCATTAAATTCGAATGATTAGAAAAAAAAAACAATTTTCGGGCCTTCGTATTGCGCAAAACGATCCTTTTGTTGGTTATGTATATAGATGCTTAAATTTTAATAAGACAGAAATACAATCACATGATGGAGGTATGTTTGTGATAAGTAAGTACGTTAATATGTACTGAATGTTATTTTTGGGAAATAATTCTTGTTATAAGTAAAGATAAGGAATATAAAGAATGGAGTAGCAATGCAACAAGAATCCTAATAGATCGTTAAATAAAAGAAAATCAACATAGATGGTTGACTGCCAGTTTCCCTTTATCACAACGGCGCATGCTCAGAATTTCATTTACTACCAAATTATTAAGATCTGTGTGGCTAGTTCTAGAATTCTAAGAAGTTTTAACAATAAACTCGCAATTCCAAGCTTTTCAAATTCTGAAATTACTATGACTGACGGGTTTTTGTTCATTGCGCATGTGATTAGTAGCAGATGTAGAGGTTCGAACAAACCTATTATATCAAGTTTGAAATTGAGTTCACGTTTTCTTTTATCTCATATTTTTTCAGATCTTAATGGCCAATGATAGAGAACTTAACCGATGGTGTTCCTTAAAAAAGGCTGTGCAACATCGTCCGGAGCATGTTGAAAGATACGATGTCATTGCTTTCACTAAGAAAGGAAAAAATGAAGCATTGAAGCGAAAGCTTCTACCTAGTCTATTCAAAGATCAAGAAGCAACAGATACTGATCGTAATACATTCTCTAAAAAAGAATCTAATACAGATTTTAGTACAAACATAAATAAAGAACGGAAATATGAAGTAGATCTCGTTGAAGACTTAAATGAAACGCCTAAACACAAAAAAATAGTTCCTCCATCATCAGAAACGGCGGTTAGCACAAAGATCGACAAAAATACTAAGAAAAATATAACTAAATTAAAGGAAGATCAGCTTACTAAAAGTCATGATACTAACACTAATAGATTGAGTCCAGATATAACGAGGAAGAAGAAGAAACGAAAACGTACAGTAAAATCAGCAGGAAATATTTTCAGTAATAATACTCTTGTTGATGAAGGCACTAAAAGTTGTAAAAAAGCAAAAAATGCTGAAATTGACAATAAAAATGCATATAATAAAAGAAAGCAGAAAACAGATAATCCAGAAAAGTTAGATATTTCGGATGCACGATTGCAGGCGTTTGGTTTCAAACCCAAGAAATTTAAAAATAAAATGAAATACGGACAGAATAAGAATGTATCAAAGAAAATTAATATTATAAAAATCAGTTAAAATGGGTAGGAATTATGTTTTATCTTTATTGTTGTAACTCTATAAAATATCTGTATATATTTAAGATACTATATATATAATTGTAAATAAACTATCTTAGTCGTTTAGTTAAAATATAATTATTAACTTCGCGGAAAAATCTAAATCTTTGTCGATAACACTAATCTAGCACTAGATTCGCAGTTGCTTTGCCAGTACAATTTTCTCATTTCTACTGACTCGTGATGAAGTCATTTAAAAGGGTCTATAACTATAACGTTAACAATATATTTTTTTATGTATGTTGTCTCGTCCATGCACAATCACAGGTATTTATTTTCCAACTCTGATTTAATCTGTACATATGCTGCCAACATACTCTGACCTGGCAACGTCCACTTAAGATTATATTTATTCCGGGAGCGGCGAAACGGTTATTGATTAAAGAGACTAAATGATAAATTACTTACCATTAGCATAAAAAATAGCTCAAAATAAAATTTTTTCCTCGGTTTTAACCCGCTTTATATATTACTGCTGTGCATTGTTTCTATGTCTCCTGCAGTCCGTTTTGATCCAGTGTAACAACGGTTTATTGCAAGCGAAACATTACTTTTGCGCCATTGCATCTTAAGGTTGTAAATTTCCTGCTAAATTTACCTACTCGATCTACAAGTACTATTCGAACATATTAGGAGACTCTGGTGGGAAGGAAAGATCCGGCGTCTCCAACTGTTCTAAACAGTAAAATAAATGTCAGCTAAATGTTTGTTATTTACAAAAGATCAATATCTTTTTTAGATATTACCTATATAGATTAGCTTTGGATTTTGTAAGCGATATAATTAGTTATTCATGACCAAATGAAGAATAAAAATAAACGAGATATTCTGAAAATCTATTTCTTTTTAAAATAACAACCTTATTTTGAAACATTTCTACGTATTCTAGAGATAGAACACATTTTACATTTCATACATATGGAATCGGTTATTTCTCAATAAAAATCAGTAAAAAGGTAAGTATTATTTTCTTTGTGTTACTGTATGGAATGTTTGTATAATTGCAATGTGATAAGTGCTTTCCAATTACGCATTTTTAAACTCCAGATCTGTACTGTTGTTTTGCGAGAATAATGCAAAAAGTTCAGTTCAGTGCTGGTGTGTAATTGGTGTGGTGCGAATTGCGTCGCAGGTGGTGGGGAAAACATGATTGTCATTTGTTAACAAACTATAATACAAAAAGCATAGAAGGTTGCTCAATTGCGAAATGCTTTACAACACTTCGGTGCAAATGTTCCAATGTACGTTGTCAAAGAACACACGAGCTTTCGAGATATAATGTTAATGTTCTGATGTTTTTATCAGGTCTTGTTATACAATTATCGAAATATTTCATGTCCGTGTTTTAGGGATTATTTCAATGAGTACTTATTTATTCATGTTTCCGCCGCAGTGATTAAAATATAAAAATGTATACTTCGACTAACGCAAATAGTTGTGTGCATCGTAACAAAATTGCCCGAATCAAAAGGAACAATTACCTATCGTAAAAGAGAACAAGATCTCTATACTGATATCCGTGCGTAATACAAAACTTTGCTACATTCTCGTCTTTTCATATTTCTTTTTAACTTCCGCATCCCCCATCAACTTTCGCCAGTAAGAGGGGATACTGGTTGGCCACAGAAAGCCTCAAGCCAGAAAAACAACAGCCGGCTCGCGGAAGGTTTGAACCTGGGACTCCACGGCACAGCCAAACGCGGTACTAAGCCATCAGAATCGCTCGTAATATGTCAAATATATTAAAGTTATTTACATGTGCTGTCTAATATTTATCATTATGCTGTTCGTTCCTTTTACATAGATGAAAAGATATTAGTATCATGTAAAAATAAATTAGAACACCGATGAACATTTTTAGTTAGGTAAAGAAGTCACAATCGTAGAATAAAATATTTGCAATTAATTGTAGCTTAACTATTTATACTTGTATAAAAGATGTCAAAAGAAATAAACACCGAAGTGCAATACTGCACTTCGACTTGTATAAGCCTGCAGAAACAAACGCGCACTCATTGGCGGTGATTATATATTTCGAAAGCGGTGGACATACTCGACGTCTGGATTCATACGCGTACGGTTAGTATATATAACTAAAATTGTAAGTAATTACATTTATTATTTTTAATATTGATAGTAACCGAGGCGTACGCTACTGCGGAAGCACTCGTTTCTGCAGTCTGAGTAATGAGTCATTCACATATTAGTTTAAAAAGGTAGTAAGTAACATTAAAAATATGGTTAATTGAAGTGTTTTATAGTATAGTTACAAAATGTGTATTAATAGTCGCTTTCAGAATTGTCAGATTCGAAATAGTCTGTATTAATGACGGTAATTTTTTCATTTTCCCAATATATTCTTTCCACTTCTGTATGATCACAACACTTTTTCCATTCATGACGCTGAATGAAATTCTTTTTTTTGCCAATTCTAAAATAGTGTCTACTTTAAATGTATCTCTCTTCGGCACTTTTCTTTTAACAAAGTGCGAAATGAATTCTATGGAATTAAGATCCAGGTCATAAGGAAGTAATCTTTCTTGTAATACTTTGTCAGAGAATATAACTACGGTTTTACCATTTCCGGTGAATAATTTACGTTTTTATCATTCAACTGAGATATATCTGATTTTGTAGTAGTGCGGGGCTCGATTACTTTAAACTTTGTGATGAGGTGTATTATCTAGAACTAACAGAATTTTGTGGTATATTACGAAGTCATTTCTCTCGAATCCAATTTTCATAATTCACAGTATTCATTTCTGAGTGATAATCACCACTTACCAGATTTAAATATCTGCAAACAGTTTGGAACGAAACCGTTTGTTTTACCATTGTGTATTATAATAAGGCGATCATCTTTAGAAATATTTTAAAATAGTACACAACTTTTGGACAAAGTACAGCAGAATTCAGATATTTGTTTCACGAAAAAAAAAAATTTCTTGTAAATACTAAATTCATAATTCTCTAATATAATTTCTTTGGATTAATAACACGATTATTTATTATTTCTTGTACGCCGAAAGCGAATACTTAAATCTTGAACACTAAAATACTAAGAAGTTTTCTTTACCCTTTTAGGACCAAACTTTTGTTGTAATATGGAAATGTATATAAGAGACCGCCTTTTTTTATAATTTTCTGGTTGAGTGACGGTATATCTACATGATCGTTTTAGTGGAATCTCAAACAATGGTTTATTGTCTTCTGTAGATTAAAGAAATTTACAAATTGCAGAAGAAGGAAAGAGCTTCAAATAATCTTAGTGTTAATTATTTTCATTTCAGAAATTAGGTAAACCTAGTCCCTTTATTATATTTGCAAAATATTCATCTATTTTAAATGTATTCTTGAAATTTAATTTCTTTATGCCTTTTGCTAAAATAAAGAGCAAAGAGAGAGTAAATATCAAATTAATACTATATTATCGCTTACCGAGACCCTTCAATTTTTATGGAATGCAGACACAATACAGTTCAAGCAACGCGGAAAATATCTACTGCGCATTCACCTTTCTCGCTTATATAAAATTAACGAGCTGTACTTGAGTGATCTTTGTCATCTAAAGTGTTTGATTTAGAATGTTATAGCAAGCAGAGAAACAAATTCCCTAGGCTTCACTTGAGATTATACGTCCAAGGTATATTAAGTAAATCTTATTTTCTTAAGAGGAACTGATAAAACAGGCTTCTGGGTGAAGTTTGTATTGAGAAATCGAATTTCAAAATTTACGCTTCCAAATTTATATAATTAGTATAATAGTAAAGATGTTTATATACACATTGTATTGTAATTCCGTTATTAAACTATTTTAGGTCAATTGTGTAATAAAAGATACCATGATTGTCTGGTCAAAATGTGTACGATTAACTAAAAATGGTTTTGTATACCGAAAGTTAAAATTAATAATTCTTGAAATTAATTAAAGGAATAAATACATAAGAAACTTACCCACGCAAGTTAAAAGTTTATTAGTGCAAAAGTATTTTCACGTAAAGTAATTGTCAAATTGTTCGCCAATAGAAAGAATTCGTCTAAATTAGAAATAATCAGTACATATTTTTATTTAGTTAATTTTAATAAACGAGGACGAAGATATTACAAAATTTGAAATGTAACAAGCTGAAAGATATTACAAAAAGAATTATTCATTTGAAATACCTTTTAATAATTCAAAATCATCATACAGTTTTAATTCATTACATCTTTTAAATGGAGAAAATTATAAACTAAGGAGAATTGGAAATATCCATATTATCCGATTTCTCCGAGGATTCCGTTTCCTTCTGATTATCTGACTCTTGAGATTTCCTCTTATCTCTTTCTGAATCAAAACCCTTCTCCTCTTCGTCATAGTTCCTCGGCACTTTTGAATGCGATGATGATCGATCTTTAGTACCTTTACGGTCTTTTTTATCTTTCCTACGATCTCTGCTTCGCGATCGACTACGTCTTCTGCTTCTTTTAGGCGTTGGCGATCTTCTCCTGCTGATGCTACCCCTAGATCTCGATCTTTTCTTATCGCGTCCGTGTTTCCTGTCTCTGGACCTAGAGCGATATCTTCCCCTTGAAGGCGATCTAGAGCGTTTCTTGTCGATGCTGGGTCTCTTCTCATCGACGCTACTCTCGCGATCGCTTCTCTTTTCCTTAGATTCTCTTTCTTTATCTTTTCTATCACCATCCTTTTCTCGAGATCTTTCTTTATCCCTAGATCTTCTCTCCCTAGACCTATCGCGATCTTTGTCTCGAGATCTGCCTCTATCCTTCTCTTTAGATCTATCTCTATCCCTAGATCGTCTATCTTGGGATTTATCACGCGATCTATCTCTTGAACGGTGTCTCTCACGATCCCTTCGTGAGAATCGGGATTTGGATCTAGATCTATGCGATCTGGTACTTCTTGACCTAGATCTTCTCGATAAAGATCTGGATCTATGTCGGGAACGCGAACGTCTTCGTCTATCCCTTGACCGAGACCTCCTAGAATGAGATGAAGATCTTCTTGATCGGTGCCTAGAACGCGACCTTCTAGACCTTGATCGAGATCTAGATCTGCGTCTACGTCCTCGCGACCTTGATCTAGATCGCCTAGAAGAACGTTTATCTTTAGATAGCATTCCTATCACAGGATCCATTGCAGCAGAAATCAAACTTTGTGCTTCCTTTGCTTGGGACATTGCTTCTTCAATTTCTCTTTGAGCTATTTCATTACTTTTGGCTTGTGGTTTTGATATAGCTTGAGTAGCATGCGTTATCTTCAGTATTTTACCTTTAAATTCCTTGCCATTGTATTTTAAGGCTTCCAAAATACTTGGTTGTTCGCTAAATTCTACTAATAAATGATTAGTATTATCTGAAGTACGTGTACATGTTCTAAAATACTTAATTTCACCAGCTTTACTGAAGAAACTTACTAACTCGTCAGTTGTTATTGTTGGATCTATGTTATGTATTAAAATTGTTCTACGTACTTCTTCAATTTTAACACTGTCATAATTAGCTGGCAGAGGAGGGTACAATGGTAAATTATTAGCCTGAAGATGAGGATCTGTTGTAATTATCACTTGTTCGGTTCCTATACCACTTACAGAATTAACAACATTTGGTGGTAATTTAGGCTCTGTGGGGCATAATCCTGGCACTATTGTACCATTCTTTGTCATTTCAAGTGCATAGTATTCATCTGGTATTTCACCATTCTGTACAGGAATAACTATTAGTGCTCGGTCAATAAATACAGTGTTCGTCATATGCTGAGCAATTCCTACAGTACTAGCTTCAATGAACTTGATATAACATATTCTTGACTGCACTGGACAAGAAACATCTCTTATTGTTGGATATAATCTAATATCTTCGATTTTTCCCAAGTATCCAAACAGTGTTTGCATTTGATCCTTTGTAGCTTGTGGTGCAATATTGGTAACTTGCACTACACGAGTTCCTCCAACCGCCATGTCAACAAAACTATCTAAATCAACTATTTCCAATTATAACTTTGAACTAAGCACTTTTGTATCTATAAAAAAATATGAAAAACAAAAATTAGAAATGAAGATGGTGAATGAAAGACGTTGGAAATATAGAATAAAACGGTTATAAATGATCATACATACGAACATAAGCCAATAATATTGCTGGTTATTAGCATAGGTTATTAGTAACTTTTGATAAGTTTGGTAGTTTTTGTGCTTCCATGTTATATTGGCAATTCTCAATTAAGGAATTAAAAGATATTCAATTATCCAAAGCAAAGGTAATAAAAATAAAACTTTCTTTTAATAATATATTTCACAACTGTATTTATAAATGTCTTCCAGCAGAGCCAATATAAAGATAAATAGTTATTTTTAAAGAATAAGCCACATTTCTGTTGATAAAATAGGAAGCAAACTTTACCTTCGGAGAAATGTCATTTTCATATAACAGTCAGTATATAAATGTCATTTGAGATGGAAGTTCGAAGTGCTGAATTTTTGAACGAAGATATTTGTACTGTTGCAATTAATTCTTTTAGACGTTCGTTTGTGATATTTCATATGTTCATCAAATTAAGACAGATCGATTGACATCGTATTTGTCCATTATTTTTTTGATTCGTGATTATTCTAGATTAATCTTGACAGTGTCATCTAGTGGTGCAGTCAGAATTGTGCACAAGTACTAAGCTATTGGTACACGTGAATTGGGGTCGTTACTGGATACATATTTATTAAATTTTCTTACAATATGGAATCGTGGGGTAAGCAGCCATATATTTATAAAAACGCTGCTTCGTAAATACAGTTGAAGTTAATTTTTAGATGACGATAATTTTGAACCAAAAGAGGTAACACCTGCTATAATACAAACTAACAAATGGGAAGGTGAAGACGAAGATGATGATGTTAAGGTAGTTAAAAACACTTGAAATCCAAGCGAATTTATATGAATTTTTCTTAAAGGATAATTGGGAAGATGAAGATGAAGAACAGAAACCTGAAGAACCAAAAGTAGTAGTACCAACCAAAACTAAAAAGAAAACTGATATAATTGCAGAAAAAGAAGTAAGTACTTAAATTATTTTTCCTGTTTATGAAATACGATCGTTTATTCTATGTTTTCTGAAAGGAAAGTACTAAAACATCTTAGTTTTTTTTATATCTTTAAGTCAAAATAAGTTTCAGAATGTTTTGATGATGGTTGATAAAAGTATTTATATTATATTTAGAAGCTTAATTTGTTGTTTCAGTCAAATATAAATAGGGTGTTTTAGAATTTTATAGTGACCTGTACTTGATCTATTACATTCAGATCGTGTAAATTTTTGGTAGAATTCATGGAATTTCTCCTACTGCAAACAGTTTTTAATATGTACTTATTGATAGAAACTGTTTTTTAGGAGCAATAATAAACAGTTCCTACATGTAAAATAAGAATATAAATAAAGCAGAACTAACTAAAGTTTACAACATAATTGTTATAATCCTTATAAGTATACATGCATCATGTCTGAAGAGGAGAGCTTAGTAAAACAAAAATAACTAAATATACATGTTACCAACATAAACTTTAAGCTTGCCTTTCAACACTCCTAAAGTTGTTTGTATTACCACAATGATAATAGCTGCTCCTTTGCTAAAACTTTAGTTAAAACATCAGGTTTTATTTCTCCTGTAGAGGTATGGGTAATTTAAATCTGTCGTTCTGCAATCGTTTTTGTAGTAAGTTGTTTTAATATTTATATGCTTCGCTCAAGGATGATAAACTTCAAATATTGTTGTAGGAGCCTATTTTGAGATTCAAAGATTTTTTAATCCAATGGTATCTTCTCCATTGTGTCTCTTCGTTCTTCATCCTTTGGACACCTCCTTGCTCAATTTAATATTAATATCCAAAGAAGTCGATATGGGATTACCAATTTACTATATTAAATTAGTCTAATATTTGTCGAATGTGATCTTGTTAATCCAGCAAAATTTTATCATTTCTTCTGTCTCGTAAATATGAATACTTACACAATTCTGTATTGGTCTAGGTCGGCTGGTCCCAGTTGGCAATGGCAACCCAGGTGCTCTTGAAACGCTACGTTACGAATAAATAATTAATGTAGAGTTTATTGCAATACCTGTGAATTATACAACCACACAGCCCTTGCAATTGTTATACTATCCCTTTTTACTGAAAAAACTGCCCCAATTCTGTTTGTTTTTGCCCACACCTTTTCAGGTTTTAATACTTTCATTGGTGATCGATTTTGTAAATAAACAACTCTTATCAACAGCCTCGATTTATAAAGCTTTTGAATGTTTTCAATCTGGCTTTATCAATAATGGGTTGATTCATCCTTTCCGCTGTGCCATTTTGTTGTGGATTATACGGCGTTCTCGTGTTCTCCTTGATGTATTTATTTAACCTACCATTAACGAACTCATTACTATTATCGGTTCCTAAAATTTTTATTCTATGTCCATATTGCCTAAATTTTATAAATATGTCTGCTACTTGATCCTCCCAACTGAGAAAATAAATGTCTGGTAGGTGTTATCCATAAAAATTAAGAAATATCTTGATTTAACTTCTATTAGCCCACATAAGTCAGCATAAATGAGTTCCAGTTTTTCAATAATTTCAGTTGATGAAGAATGAAAAGGTAACTTTACTTTGTTACCCTTTAAGCAAACGATACAACTTTTACCAAATTTTTCTTCATAAGTTTGATATCTCTAAATTGTTGAAACATATTCTTATAACTTTGTATTGTACTGAACATCGTAGGATTTATTGCCTTGTTTTACGTTTAGTCTGTACATATAATTGTATAGTGATGAGATTTCACTTCTCATAAATTCTACAATTCTTCTTGTCATCTTTCATCATCTGACTGATCGACAATAGGTTTCTTGGTAAATCACTTGAAATACAAACATTTATTTCAAAATTATATATTTAAGTGGAATATTGGCATAATCTCTACAATTAACAGGAATTTTCTAATTATCAGTCATAATAAATCCTCTCTTATATTAACTACTTAGACCTAAGGCTGCAGAAACGAGTGCTTTCGCAGTAGCGTACGACTTGGGCACTATCAATATTAAAAATAATGTATTAAATTACTTACTATTATTATTATTTAGTTTGTGTTGTTGAGGTAGAGTGACGCAAAAATTTGCTGTAGTATTGTGTCATTAACATGCCTTCCAGTGTTGACTCAGTCATACTCCTACGGCGAGTTGAAAATATGTTGGTGTATTTGGAAAAGGAGCATCGTACATCTAGTGATATGGTGTTCGCGAATTTAAAATGGCCGTTCGCATCATATTCGCTCTCTTGGTTTTCAGTTGCACTCTTCTTTATACGCACTATAGTTTACAAGTATCGCAGTAAACTCCATTCCACACGAATTGATAATTATTCGGAACGCAGTGTTTTACGAGCACATAGATTCCCATTGTCAATCGTGTTACCCTCAAAATGTAAAATTGTATCGCACATCCAATATTTCCTACGGAGACGGTTGGCAATGGGAGTCCACGTGCTCTTGAAATGCTACGTTCCGTATAATTATTAATTTGTATGGAATCGAGCGATACTTGTGAATTATACTATACTATCTGTTAGATTCCCTAATGAGGCTTTAAGGTAATCTACTATATCTGGCGCTTCAGGCAGTGACAGTTTGGTGTTCGGTAATTTGGAAATAGTACCTAAAAGATTTGAATAACTTTCGGAAATTCGCTCTATTTGAGTATGGATTTCGATATCTGAAACCACCAGCCACTGGCTTACTGAAATTTTTTGGCCTTCTTACGGATTCAAATTTAAGATACAAGGTTTAGTACTGTCTAAACATTTCTCATAGTATACAACAGCTTTAAGCCACGTTCCCCATCTCATCAATACCGGCTGTGGTGGCTGAGGAATGCCTGGACAAGCCTGTGTAAACTCAGGAAAGCGTTTTGGAGATTTGATAAAAACGTTTTTGGTAGAAACTGTAAATTGATCTGCTTTCGGATAACTGCTTCTAATAAATTCAGCTACAAGATGACATACATGGAGCAAACAGGTTACATGAAGCAATTGAAATATAAGATTGTTTTAGTAACTTTCCAGCTTTAACAATGTTAGAACCCCCAGCTGTAGCCAACATTATAAGTTGGGTTGCCTATAGTTATACTATCCTTTTCGTCTTTGTCTTCTGTAATATTCTACTAAGTAAAAGAAGAGGCAAGGATGCCTTTTCCCGTTTTTTAAAGTGCGCGCTAACATATTTAAAATAGAAAATTTTCGTGCATTCGTTATTTCATCTACCGTCAGTCATATTTCTTTATCTTTTAACTCTGCCTTTATTTGATCCGTAATCGTGTTTTTCACCCGATGAAAATTATACTGTAATTGACCTCTTGTTGGCAATCTACATTCCGGAACGTATTTCCCCCAAAACTTTCGAAATTCTTCATTGTCTACAATATTTTGTGGAATGTTGCACGCGCTTAATATATAAAGTCATACAGAAATTGATAATGTGGTACATCACGTTACATATTTAACTGGTGTTTGCTCCTAACATGTCTTTTACACACAGAAATACTGTATAGTAAAATGTTGATATTGCAAACAATACATTTAATAATAATGCCAGTGTATTCTAATGTCGGAAATCTATTAACATTCGTCGAACATACCAAAGAACGCCGTCGATTCGCCATCATCAATCTAATCCGGCATTCATACACATATTAGCCATACGCGCATTAATCC
>JAENHH010000122.1:0-31373 GCA_023509865.1 Trypoxylus dichotomus
TAAGGAAAATCGCGTTTAAAGTTGCGAAATTTCCAAAAATGCTTAACTCCGAAACTTTGAAGCGCCGTAGCTCCTAAACGGTTATAGATAGGGGATCCCAGTTTGCGCCGTTCGAAAGTACGCGTCGAGATCTTTCGAATGAGCACCGAACAGTCGCGCTGCGACCACGCATAACCGAGATACGGAGATTCGGTCGAGAAATTTCGGTAAAATATAAAAGTCCGAAAATTACCGTTTTATCATCCTATCCGGTAGATTTTTGCGCGCCGAACAAGAATTTTTTAGCACGCTTCGATATCTCTAACCGTTTAAGAGATACGGGCGTTTGAAGTTTCAGGGCTTCGAAAAAACGCGAAAAAATCGACCCGAAAACGACATCTTTCGACGTTTTCTCGTGTCGCGCGTTAACGACGCCGTTCGGACGGACGAATTAGACGGTTTCCGATAGAAAAATGTCCGCGGAATCGATTGCGACCGCTACGGACGTCCTATCTCTAACCGTTTAGCGGCTACGGCCCGTCAAAGTTGAAAGAGAGAAAAAAATCCCAACTTTGAAGCGCTGTAGCGTCGGAACGCGTTGAGCTAGGGCGTCCTTCTTTCGCCTGTTTAGAACCCTCGTAGAAGTCCTTACGACGCGCCGATAAGCGAACGTCTAACTCTTCCCGTTAACGCGCAGCAGAAACGTCGCATTTTCTGACCAAAACGATGAAATTTTTCGACCCGAAAAATCGAGGGTCGGAATTTCGGGGTTTGACCCTACCGGAACGTGGCCATATATGGGTGTATTACGCCTGAGAAATTTCAGCCCCTAGCCCTAACCGTTTGGGAGATATGGACGTTTGAAAGTTGAGGGTGCAAAACTCAACTTCTTAAAGGAGCTCGAATGGGGTCGAGTGACATATCAAAAGACGCGTATTTTCGCGTAGATTACGATAAAAAAGTTTGCCTCTCTATCTCTAACCGTTAAGGAGAAAATCGCGTTTAAAGTTGCGAAATTTCCCAAAATGCTTAACTCCGAAACTTTGAAGCGCCGTAGCTCCTAAACGGTTATAGATAGGGGATCCCAGTTTGCGCCGTTCGAAAGTACGCGTCGAGATCTTTCGAATGAGCACCGAACAGTCGCGCTGCGACCACGCATAACCGAGATACGGAGATTCGGTCGAGAAATTTCGGTAAAATATAAAAGTCCGAAAATTACCGTTTTATCATCCTATCCGGTAGATTTTTGCGCGCCGAACAAGAATTTTTTAGCACGCTTCGATATCTCTAACCGTTTAAGAGATACGGGCGTTTGAAGTTTCAGGGCTTCGAAAAAACGCGAAAAAATCGACCCCGAAAACGACATCTTTCGACGTTTTCTCGTGTCGCGCGTTAACGACGCCGTTCGGACGGACGAATTAGACGGTTTCCGATAGAAAAATGTCCGCGGAATCGATTGCGACCGCTACGGACGTCCTATCTCTAACCGTTTAGCGGCTACGGCCCGTCAAAGTTGAAAGAGAGAAAAAAATCCCAACTTTGAAGCGCTGTAGCGTCGGAACGCGTTGAGCTAGGGCGTCCTTCTTTCGCCTGTTTAGAACCCTCGTAGAAGTCCTTACGACGCGCCGATAAGCGAACGTCTAACTCTTCCCGTTAACGCGCAGCAGAAACGTCGCATTTTTCTGACCAAAACGATGAAATTTTTCGACCCGAAAAATCGAGGTCGGAATTTCGGGGTTTGACCCTACCGGAACGTGGCCATATATGGGTGTATTACGCCTGAGAAATTTCAGCCCCTAGCCCTAACCGTTTGGGAGATATGGACGTTTGAAAGTTGAGGGTGCAAAACTCAACTTCTTAAAGGAGCTCGAATGGGGTCGAGTGACATATCAAAAGACGCGTATTTTCGCGTAGATTACGATAAAAAAGTTTGCCTCTCTATCTCTAACCGTTAAGGAGAAAATCGCGTTTAAAGTTGCGAAATTTCCAAAAATGCTTAACTCCGAAACTTTGAAGCGCCGTAGCTCCTAAACGGTTATAGATAGGGGATCCCAGTTTGCGCCGTTCGAAAGTACGCGTCGAGATCTTTCGAATGAGCACCGAACGGTCGCGCTGCGACCACGCATAACCGAGATACGGAGATTCGGTCGAGAAATTTCGGTAAAATATAAAAGTCCGAAAATTACCGTTTGTATCATCCTATCCGGTAGATTTTTGCGCGCCGAACAAGAATTTTTAGCACGCTTCGATATCTCTAACCGTTTAAGAGATACGGGCGTTTGAAGTTTCAGGGCTTCGAAAAAACGCGAAAAATCGACCCCGAAAACGACATCTTTCGACGTTTTCTCGTGTCGCGCGTTAACGACGCCGTTCGGACGGACGAATTAGACGGTTTCCGATAGAAAAATGTCCGCGGAATCGATTGCGACCGCTACGGACGTCCTATCTCTAACCGTTTAGCGGCTACGGCCCGTCAAAGTTGAAAGAGAGAAAAAAATCCCAACTTTGAAGCGCTGTAGCGTCGGAACGCGTTGAGCTAGGGCGTCCTTCTTTCGCCTGTTTAGAACCCTCGTAGAAGTCCTTACGACGCGCCGATAAGCGAACGTCTAACTCTTCCCGTTAACGCGCAGCAGAAACGTCGCATTTTTCTGACCAAAACGATGAAATTTTTTCGACCCGAAAAATCGAGGTCGGAATTTCGGGGTTTGACCCTACCGGAACGTGGCCATATATGGGTGTATTACGCCTGAGAAATTTCAGCCCCTAGCCCTAACCGTTTGGGAGATATGGACGTTTGAAAGTTGAGGGTGCAAAACTCAACTTCTTAAAGGAGCTCGAATGGGGTCGAGTGACATATCAAAAGACGCGTATTTTCGCGTAGATTACGATAAAAAAGTTTGCCTCTCTATCTCTAACCGTTAAGGAGAAAATCGCGTTTAAAGTTGCGAAATTTCCAAAATGCTTAACTCCGAAACTTTGAAGCGCCGTAGCTCCTAAACGGTTATAGATAGGGGATCCCAGTTTGCGCCGTTCGAAAGTACGCGTCGAGATCTTTCGAATGAGCACCGAACGGTCGCGCTGCGACCACGCATAACCGAGATACGGAGATTCGGTCGAGAAATTTCGGTAAAATATAAAAGTCCGAAAATTACCGTTTTATCATCCTATCCGGTAGATTTTTGCGCGCCGAACAAGAATTTTTTAGCACGCTTCGATATCTCTAACCGTTTAAGAGATACGGGCGTTTGAAGTTTCAGGGCTTCGAAAAAACGCGAAAAAATCGACCCCGAAAACGACATCTTTCGACGTTTTCTCGTGTCGCGCGTTAACGACGCCGTTCGGACGGACGAATTAGACGGTTTCCGATAGAAAAATGTCCGCGGAATCGATTGCGACCGCTACGGACGTCCTATCTCTAACCGTTTAGCGGCTACGGCCCGTCCAAGTTGAAAGAGAGAAAAAAATCCCAACTTTGAAGCGCTGTAGCGTCGGAACGCGTTGAGCTAGGGCGTCCTTCTTTCGCCTGTTTAGAACCCTCGTAGAAGTCCTTACGACGCGCCGATAAGCGAACGTCTAACTCTTCCCGTTAACGCGCAGCAGAAACGTCGCATTTTTCTGACCAAAACGATGAAATTTTTCGACCCGAAAAATCGAGGTCGGAATTTCGGGGTTTGACCCTACCGGAACGTGGCCATATATGGGTGTATTACGCCTGAGAAATTTCAGCCCCTAGCCCTAACCGTTTGGGAGATATGGACGTTTGAAAGTTGAGGGTGCAAAACTCAACTTCTTAAAGGAGCTCGAATGGGGTCGAGTGACATATCAAAAGACGCGTATTTTCGCGTAGATTACGATAAAAAAGTTTGCCTCTCTATCTCTAACCGTTAAGGAGAAAATCGCGTTTAAAGTTGCGAAATTTCCAAAATGCTTAACTCCGAAACTTTGAAGCGCCGTAGCTCCTAAACGGTTATAGATAGGGGATCCCAGTTTGCGCCGTTCGAAAGTACGCGTCGAGATCTTTCGAATGAGCACCGAACGGTCGCGCTGCGACCACGCATAACCGAGATACGGAGATTCGGTCGAGAAATTTCGGTAAAATATAAAAGTCCGAAAATTACCGTTTTTATCATCCTATCCGGTAGATTTTTGCGCGCCGAACAAGAATTTTTAGCACGCTTCGATATCTCTAACCGTTTAAGAGATACGGGCGTTTGAAGTTTCAGGGCTTCGAAAAAACGCGAAAAAATCGACCCCGAAAACGACATCTTTCGACGTTTTCTCGTGTCGCGCGTTAACGACGCCGTTCGGACGGACGAATTAGACGGTTTCCGATAGAAAAATGTCCGCGGAATCGATTGCGACCGCTACGGACGTCCTATCTCTAACCGTTTAGCGGCTACGGCCCGTCAAAGTTGAAGAGAGAAAAAAATCCCAACTTTGAAGCGCTGTAGCGTCGGAACGCGTTGAGCTAGGGCGTCCTTCTTTCGCCTGTTTAGAACCCTCGTAGAAGTCCTTACGACGCGCCGATAAGCGAACGTCTAACTCTTCCCGTTAACGCGCAGCAGAAACGTCGCATTTTTCTGACCAAAACGATGAAATTTTTTCGACCCGAAAAATCGAGGGTCGGAATTTCGGGTTTGACCCTACCGGAACGTGGCCATATATGGGTGTATTACGCCTGAGAAATTTCAGCCCCTAGCCTAACCGTTTGGGAGATATGGACGTTTGAAAGTTGAGGGTGCAAAACTCAACTTCTTAAAGGAGCTCGAATGGGGTCGAGTGACATATCAAAAGACGCGTATTTTCGCGTAGATTACGATAAAAAAGTTTGCCTCTCTATCTCTAACCGTTAAGGAGAAAATCGCGTTTAAAGTTGCGAAATTTCCAAAAATGCTTAACTCCGAAACTTTGAAGCGCCGTAGCTCCTAAACGGTTATAGATAGGGGATCCCAGTTTGCGCCGTTCGAAAGTACGCGTCGAGATCTTTCGAATGAGCACCGAACAGTCGCGCTGCGACCACGCATAACCGAGATACGGAGATTCGGTCGAGAAATTTCGGTAAAATATAAAAGTCCGAAAATTACCGTTTTATCATCCTATCCGGTAGATTTTTGCGCGCCGAACAAGAATTTTTAGCACGCTTCGATATCTCTAACCGTTTAAGAGATACGGGCGTTTGAAGTTTCAGGGCTTCGAAAAAACGCGAAAAATCGACCCCGAAAACGACATCTTTCGACGTTTTCTCGTGTCGCGCGTTAACGACGCCGTTCGGACGGACAGATTAGACGGTTTCCGATAGAAAAATGTCCGCGGAATCGATTGCGACCGCTACGGACGTCCTATCTCTAACCGTTTAGCGGCTACGGCCCGTCAAAGTTGAAGAGAGAGAAAAAAATCCCAACTTTGAAGCGCTGTAGCGTCGGAACGCGTTGAGCTAGGGCGTCCTTCTTTCGCCTGTTTAGAACCCTCGTAGGGTCCTTACGACGCGCCGATAAGCGAACGTCTAACTCTTCCCGTTAACGCGCAGCAGAAACGTCGCATTTTTCTGACCAAAACGATGAAATTTTTCGACCCGAAAAATCGAGGTCGGAATTTCGGGGTTTGACCCTACCGGAACGTGGCCATATATGGGTGTATTACGCCTGAGAAATTTCAGCCCCTAGCCTAACCGTTTGGGAGATATGGACGTTTGAAAGTTGAGGGTGCAAAACTCAACTTCTTAAAGGAGCTCGAATGGGGTCGAGTGACATATCAAAAGACGCGTATTTTCGCGTAGATTACGATAAAAAAGTTTGCCTCTCTATCTCTAACCGTTAAGGAGAAAATCGCGTTTAAAGTTGCGAAATTTCCCAAAATGCTTAACTCCGAAACTTTGAAGCGCCGTAGCTCCTAAACGGTTATAGATAGGGATCCCAGTTTGCGCCGTTCGAAAGTACGCGTCGAGATCTTTCGAATGAGCACCGAACGGTCGCGCTGCGACCACGCATAACCGAGATACGGAGATTCGGTCGAGAAATTTCGGTAAAATATAAAGTCCGAAAATTACCGTTTTTATCATCCTATCCGGTAGATTTTTGCGCGCCGAACAAGAATTTTTTAGCACGCTTCGATATCTCTAACCGTTTAAGAGATACGGGCGTTTGAAGTTTCAGGGCTTCGAAAAAACGCGAAAAATCGACCCCGAAAACGACATCTTTCGACGTTTTCTCGTGTCGCGCGTTAACGACGCCGTTCGGACGGACAGATTAGACGGTTTCCGATAGAAAAATGTCCGCGGAATCGATTGCGACCGCTACGGACGTCCTATCTCTAACCGTTTAGCGGCTACGGCCCGTCAAAGTTGAAAGAGAGAGAAAAAAATCCCAACTTTGAAGCGCTGTAGCGTCGGAACGCGTTGAGCTAGGGCGTCCTTCTTTCGCCTGTTTAGAACCCTCGTAGAAGTCCTTACGACGCGCCGATAAGCGAACGTCTAACTCTTCCCGTTAACGCGCAGCAGAAACGTCGCATTTTTCTGACCAAAACGATGAAATTTTTTCGACCCGAAAAATCGAGGTCGGAATTTCGGGGTTTGACCCTACCGGAACGTGGCCATATATGGGTGTATTACGCCTGAGAAATTTCAGCCCCTAGCCCTAACCGTTTGGGAGATATGGACGTTTGAAAGTTGAGGGTGCAAAACTCAACTTCTTAAAGGAGCTCGAATGGGGTCGAGTGACATATCAAAAGACGCGTATTTTCGCGTAGATTACGATAAAAAAGTTTGCCTCTCTATCTCTAACCGTTAAGGAGAAAATCGCGTTTAAAGTTGCGAAATTTCCAAAAATGCTTAACTCCGAAACTTTGAAGCGCCGTAGCTCCTAAACGGTTATAGATAGGGGATCCCAGTTTGCGCCGTTCGAAAGTACGCGTCGAGATCTTTCGAATGAGCACCGAACGGTCGCGCTACGACCACGCATAACCGAGATACGGAGATTCGGTCGAGAAATTTCGGTAAAATATAAAAGTCCGAAAATTACCGTTTTTATCATCCTATCCGGTAGATTTTTGCGCGCCGAACAAGAATTTTTAGCACGCTTCGATATCTCTACCCGTTTAAGAGATACGGGCGTTTGAAGTTTCTGGGCTTCGAAAAAACGCGAAAAAATCGACCCCGAAAACGACATTTTTCGACGTTTTCTCGTGTCGCGCGTTAACGACGCCGTTCGGACGGACAGATTAGACGGTTTCCGATAGAAAAATGTCCGCGGAATCGATTGCGACCGCTACGGACGTCCTATCTCTAACCGTTTAGCGGCTACGGCCCGTCAAAGTTGAAAGAGAGAAAAAAATCCCAACTTTGAAGCGCTGTAGCGTCGGAACGCGTTGAGCTAGGGCGTCCTTCTTTCGCCTGTTTAGAACCCTCGTAGAAGTCCTTACGACGCGCCGATAAGCGAACGTCTAACTCTTCCCGTTAACGCGCAGCAGAAACGTCGCATTTTTCTGACCAAAACGATGAAATTTTTCGACCCGAAAAATCGAGGGTCGGAATTTCGGGGTTTGACCCTACCGGAACGTGGCCATATATGGGTGTATTACGCCTGAGAAATTTCAGCCCCTAGCCCTAACCGTTTGGGAGATATGGACGTTTGAAAGTTGAGGGTGCAAAACTCAACTTCTTAAAGGAGCTCGAATGGGGTCGAGTGACATATCAAAAGACGCGTATTTTCGCGTAGATTACGATAAAAAAGTTTGCCTCTCTATCTCTAACCGTTAAGGAGAAAATCGCGTTTAAAGTTGCGAAATTTCCAAAAATGCTTAACTCCGAAACTTTGAAGCGCCGTAGCTCCTAAACGGTTATAGATAGGGATCCCAGTTTGCGCCGTTCGAAAGTACGCGTCGAGATCTTTCGAATGAGCACCGAACAGTCGCGCTACGACCACGCATAACCGAGATACGGAGATTCGGTCGAGAAATTTCGGTAAAATATAAAAGTCCGAAAATTACCGTTTTTATCATCCTATCCGGTAGATTTTTGCGCGCCGAACAAGAATTTTTAGCACGCTTCGATATCTCTAACCGTTTAAGAGATACGGGCGTTTGAAGTTTCGGGGCTTCGAAAAAACGCGAAAAAATCGACCCCGAAAACGACATCTTTCGACGTTTTCTCGTGTCGCGCGTTAACGACGCCGTTCGGACGGACAGATTAGACGGTTTCCGATAGAAAAATGTCCGCGGAATCGATTGCGACCGCTACGGACGTCCTATCTCTAACCGTTTAGCGGCTACGGCCCGTCAAAGTTGAAAGAGAGAAAAAAATCCCAACTTTGAAGCGCTGTAGCGTCGGAACGCGTTGAGCTAGGGCGTCCTTCTTTCGCCTGTTTAGAACCCTCGTAGAAGTCCTTACGACGCGCCGATAAGCGAACGTCTAACTCTTCCCGTTAACGCGCAGCAGAAACGTCGCATTTTTCTGACCAAAACGATGAAATTTTTCGACCCGAAAAATCGAGGTCGGAATTTCGGGGTTTGACCCTACCGGAACGTGGCCATATATGGGTGTATTACGCCTGAGAAATTTCAGCCCCTAGCCTAACCGTTTGGGAGATATGGACGTTTGAAAGTTGAGGGTGCAAAACTCAACTTCTTAAAGGAGCTCCGAATGGGGTCGAGTGACATATCAAAAGACGCGTATTTTCGCGTAGATTACGATAAAAAAGTTTGCCTCTCTATCTCTAACCGTTAAGGAGAAAATCGCGTTTAAAGTTGCGAAATTTCCAAAAATGCTTAACTCCGAAACTTTGAAGCGCCGTAGCTCCTAAACGGTTATAGATAGGGGATCCCAGTTTGCGCCGTTCGAAAGTACGCGTCGAGATCTTTCGAATGAGCACCGAACAGTCGCGCTACGACCACGCATAACCGAGATACGGAGATTCGGTCGAGAAATTTCGGTAAAATATAAAAGTCCGAAAATTACCGTTTTATCATCCTATCCGGTAGATTTTTGCGCGCCGAACAAGAATTTTTTAGCACGCTTCGATATCTCTAACCGTTTAAGAGATACGGGCGTTTGAAGTTTCAGGGCTTCGAAAAAACGCGAAAAAATCGACCCCGAAAACGACATCTTTCGACGTTTTCTCGTGTCGCGCGTTAACGACGCCGTTCGGACGGACGAATTAGACGGTTTCCGATAGAAAAATGTCCGCGGAATCGATTGCGACCGCTACGGACGTCCTATCTCTAACCGTTTAGCGGCTACGGCCCGTCAAAGTTGAAAGAGAGAAAAAAATCCCAACTTTGAAGCGCTGTAGCGTCGGAACGCGTTGAGCTAGGGCGTCCTTCTTTCGCCTGTTTAGAACCCTCGTAGAAGTCCTTACGACGCGCCGATAAGCGAACGTCTAACTCTTCCCGTTAACGCGCAGCAGAAACGTCGCATTTTTCTGACCAAAACGATGAAATTTTTCGACCCGAAAAATCGAGGTCGGAATTTCGGGTTTGACCCTACCGGAACGTGGCCATATATGGGTGTATTACGCCTGAGAAATTTCAGCCCCTAGCCCTAACCGTTTGGGAGATATGGACGTTTGAAAGTTGAGGGTGCAAAACTCAACTTCTTAAAGGAGCTCGAATGGGGTCGAGTGACATATCAAAAGACGCGTATTTTCGCGTAGATTACGATAAAAAAGTTTGCCTCTCTATCTCTAACCGTTAAGGAGAAAATCGCGTTTAAAGTTGCGAAATTTCCAAAAATGCTTAACTCCGAAACTTTGAAGCGCCGTAGCTCCTAAACGGTTATAGATAGGGGATCCCAGTTTGCGCCGTTCGAAAGTACGCGTCGAGATCTTTCGAATGAGCACCGAACGGTCGCGCTACGACCACGCATAACCGAGATACGGAGATTCGGTCGAGAAATTTCGGTAAAATATAAAAGTCCGAAAATTACCGTTTTTATCATCCTATCCGGTAGATTTTTGCGCGCCGAACAAGAATTTTTTAGCACGCTTCGATATCTCTAACCGTTTAAGAGATACGGGCGTTTGAAGTTTCAGGGCTTCGAAAAAACGCGCAAAAATCGACCCCGAAAACGACATCTTTCGACGTTTTCTCGTGTCGCGCGTTAACGACGCCGTTCGGACGGACAGATTAGACGGTTTCCGATAGAAAAATGTCCGCGGAATCGATTGCGACCGCTACGGACGTCCTATCTCTAACCGTTTAGCGGCTACGGCCCGTCAAAGTTGAAAGAGAGAAAAAAATCCCAACTTTGAAGCGCTGTAGCGTCGGAACGCGTTGAGCTAGGGCGTCCTTCTTTCGCCTGTTTAGAACCCTCGTAGAAGTCCTTACGACGCGCCGATAAGCGAACGTCTAACTCTTCCCGTTAACGCGCAGCAGAAACGTCGCATTTTTCTGACCAAAACGATGAAATTTTTTCGACCCGAAAAATCGAGGGTCGGAATTTCGGGGTTTGACCCTACCGGAACGTGGCCATATATGGGTGTATTACGCCTGAGAAATTTCAGCCCCTAGCCCTAACCGTTTGGGAGATATGGACGTTTGAAAGTTGAGGGTGCAAAACTCAACTTCTTAAAGGAGCTCCGAATGGGGTCGAGTGACATATCAAAAGACGCGTATTTTCGCGTAGATTACGATAAAAAAGTTTGCCTCTCTATCTCTAACCGTTAAGGAGAAAATCGCGTTTAAAGTTGCGAAATTTCCAAAAATGCTTAACTCCGAAACTTTGAAGCGCCGTAGCTCCTAAACGGTTATAGATAGGGGATCCCAGTTTGCGCCGTTCGAAAGTACGCGTCGAGATCTTTCGAATGAGCACCGAACAGTCGCGCTACGACCACGCATAACCGAGATACGGAGATTCGGTCGAGAAATTTCGGTAAAATATAAAAGTCCGAAAATTACCGTTTTTATCATCCTATCCGGTAGATTTTTGCGCGCCGAACAAGAATTTTTTTAGCACGCTTCGATATCTCTAACCGTTTAAGAGATACGGGCGTTTGAAGTTTCGGGGCTTCGAAAAAACGCGAAAAAATCGACCCCGAAAACGACATCTTTCGACGTTTTCTCGTGTCGCGCGTTAACGACGCCGTTCGGACGGACGAATTAGACGGTTTCCGATAGAAAAATGTCCGCGGAATCGATTGCGACCGCTACGGACGTCCTATCTCTAACCGTTTAGCGGCTACGGCCCGTCAAAGTTGAAAGAGAGAAAAAAATCCCAACTTTGAAGCGCTGTAGCGTCGGAACGCGTTGAGCTAGGGCGTCCTTCTTTCGCCTGTTTAGAACCCTCGTAGAGGTCCTTACGACGCGCCGATAAGCGAACGTCTAACTCTTCCCGTTAACGCGCAGCAGAAACGTCGCATTTTTCTGACCAAAACGATGAAATTTTTCGACCCGAAAAATCGAGGGTCGGAATTTCGGGGTTTGACCCTACCGGAACGTGGCCATATATGGGTGTATTACGCCTGAGAAATTTCAGCCCCTAGCCCTAACCGTTTGGGAGATATGGACGTTTGAAAGTTGAGGGTGCAAAACTCAACTTCTTAAAGGAGCTCGAATGGGGTCGAGTGACATATCAAAAGACGCGTATTTTCGCGTAGATTACGATAAAAAAGTTTGCCTCTCTATCTCTAACCGTTAAGGAGAAAATCGCGTTTAAAGTTGCGAAATTTCCAAAATGCTTAACTCCGAAACTTTGAAGCGCCGTAGCTCCTAAACGGTTATAGATAGGGGATCCCAGTTTGCGCCGTTCGAAAGTACGCGTCGAGATCTTTCGAATGAGCACCGAACAGTCGCGCTACGACCACGCATAACCGAGATACGGAGATTCGGTCGAGAAATTTCGGTAAAATATAAAAGTCCGAAAATTACCGTTTTTATCATCCTATCCGGTAGATTTTTGCGCGCCGAACAAGAATTTTTAGCACGCTTCGATATCTCTAACCGTTTAAGAGATACGGGCGTTTGAAGTTTCGGGGCTTCGAAAAAACGCGAAAAAATCGACCCCGAAAACGACATCTTTCGACGTTTTCTCGTGTCGCGCGTTAACGACGCCGTTCGGACGGACGAATTAGACGGTTTCCGATAGAAAAATGTCCGCGGAATCGATTGCGACCGCTACGGACGTCCTATCTCTAACCGTTTAGCGGCTACGGCCCGTCAAAGTTGAAAGAGAGAGAAATAAAATCCCAACTTTGAAGCGCTGTAGCGTCGGAACGCGTTGAGCTAGGGCGTCCTTCTTTCGCCTGTTTAGAACCCTCGTAGGGGTCCTTACGACGCGCCGATAAGCGAACGTCTAACTCTTCCCGTTAACGCGCAGCAGAAACGTCGCATTTTTCTGACCAAAACGATGAAATTTTTCGACCCGAAAAATCGAGGGTCGGAATTTCGGGGTTTGACCCTACCGGAACGTGGCCATATATGGGTGTATTACGCCTGAGAAATTTCAGCCCCTAGCCTAACCGTTTGGGAGATATGGACGTTTGAAAGTTGAGGGTGCAAAACTCAACTTCTTAAAGGAGCTCGAATGGGGTCGAGTGACATATCAAAAGACGCGTATTTTCGCGTAGATTACGATAAAAAAGTTTGCCTCTCTATCTCTAACCGTTAAGGAGAAAATCGCGTTTAAAGTTGCGAAATTTCCAAAAATGCTTAACTCCGAAACTTTGAAGCGCCGTAGCTCCTAAACGGTTATAGATAGGGGATCCCAGTTTGCGCCGTTCGAAAGTACGCGTCGAGATCTTTCGAATGAGCACCGAACGGTCGCGCTACGACCACGCATAACCGAGATACGGAGATTCGGTCGAGAAATTTCGGTAAAATATAAAAGTCCGAAAATTACCGTTTTTATCATCCTATCCGGTAGATTTTTGCGCGCCGAACAAGAATAAATTTAGCACGCTTCGATATCTCTAACCGTTTAAGAGATACGGGCGTTTGAAGTTTCGGGGCTTCGAAAAAACGCGAAAAAATCGACCCCGAAAACGACATCTTTCGACGTTTTCTCGTGTCGCGCGTTAACGACGCCGTTCGGACGGACGAATTAGACGGTTTCCGATAGAAAAATGTCCGCGGAATCGATTGCGACCGCTACGGACGTCCTATCTCTAACCGTTTAGCGGCTACGGCCCGTCAAAGTTGAAAGAGAGAAAAAAAAAATCCCAACTTTGAAGCGCTGTAGCGTCGGAACGCGTTGAGCTAGGGCGTCCTTCTTTCGCCTGTTTAGAACCCTCGTAGGGTCCTTACGACGCGCCGATAAGCGAACGTCTAACTCTTCCCGTTAACGCGCAGCAGAAACGTCGCATTTTTCTGACCAAAACGATGAAATTTTTCGACCCGAAAAATCGAGGTCGGAATTTCGGGGTTTGACCCTACCGGAACGTGGCCATATATGGGTGTATTACGCCTGAGAAATTTCAGCCCCTAGCCCTAACCGTTTGGGAGATATGGACGTTTGAAAGTTGAGGGTGCAAAACTCAACTTCTTAAAGGAGCTCCGAATGGGGTCGAGTGACATATCAAAAGACGCGTATTTTCGCGTAGATTACGATAAAAAAGTTTGCCTCTCTATCTCTAACCGTTAAGGAGAAAATCGCGTTTAAAGTTGCGAAATTTCCAAAAATGCTTAACTCCGAAACTTTGAAGCGCCGTAGCTCCTAAACGGTTATAGATAGGGGATCCCAGTTTGCGCCGTTCGAAAGTACGCGTCGAGATCTTTCGAATGAGCACCGAACGGTCGCGCTACGACCACGCATAACCGAGATACGGAGATTCGGTCGAGAAATTTCGGTAAAATATAAAGTCCGAAAATTACCGTTTTTATCATCCTATCCGGTAGATTTTTGCGCGCCGAACAAGAATTTTTAGCACGCTTCGATATCTCTAACCGTTTAAGAGATACGGGCGTTTGAAGTTTCGGGGCTTCGAAAAAACGCGAAAAAATCGACCCCGAAAACGACATCTTTCGACGTTTTCTCGTGTCGCGCGTTAACGACGCCGTTCGGACGGACAGATTAGACGGTTTCCGATAGAAAAATGTCCGCGGAATCGATTGCGACCGCTACGGACGTCCTATCTCTAACCGTTTAGCGGCTACGGCCCGTCAAAGTTGAAAGAGAGAAAAAAATCCCAACTTTGAAGCGCTGTAGCGTCGGAACGCGTTGAGCTAGGGCGTCCTTCTTTCGCCTGTTTAGAACCCTCGTAGAAGTCCTTACGACGCGCCGATAAGCGAACGTCTAACTCTTCCCGTTAACGCGCAGCAGAAACGTCGCATTTTTCTGACCAAAACGATGAAATTTTTTCGACCCGAAAAATCGAGGGTCGGAATTTCGGGGTTTGACCCTACCGGAACGTGGCCATATATGGGTGTATTACGCCTGAGAAATTTCAGCCCCTAGCCCTAACCGTTTGGGAGATATGGACGTTTGAAAGTTGAGGGTGCAAAACTCAACTTCTTAAAGGAGCTCGAATGGGGTCGAGTGACATATCAAAAGACGCGTATTTTCGCGTAGATTACGATAAAAAAGTTTGCCTCTCTATCTCTAACCGTTAAGGAGAAAATCGCGTTTAAAGTTGCGAAATTTCCAAAAATGCTTAACTCCGAAACTTTGAAGCGCCGTAGCTCCTAAACGGTTATAGATAGGGGATCCCAGTTTGCGCCGTTCGAAAGTACGCGTCGAGATCTTTCGAATGAGCACCGAACAGTCGCGCTACGACCACGCATAACCGAGATACGGAGATTCGGTCGAGAAATTTCGGTAAAATATAAAAGTCCGAAAATTACCGTTTTTATCATCCTATCCGGTAGATTTTTGCGCGCCGAACAAGAATTTTTAGCACGCTTCGATATCTCTAACCGTTTAAGAGATACGGGCGTTTGAAGTTTCAGGGCTTCGAAAAAACGCGAAAAAATCGACCCCGAAAACGACATCTTTCGACGTTTTCTCGTGTCGCGCGTTAACGACGCCGTTCGGACGGACGAATTAGACGGTTTCCGATAGAAAAATGCCCGCGGAATCGATTGCGACCGCTACGGACGTCCTATCTCTAACCGTTTAGCGGCTACGGCCCGTCAAAGTTGAAGAGAGAGAAAAAAATCCCAACTTTGAAGCGCTGTAGCGTCGGAACGCGTTGAGCTAGGGCGTCCTTCTTTCGCCTGTTTAGAACCCTCGTAGAAGTCCTTACGACGCGCCGATAAGCGAACGTCTAACTCTTCCCGTTAACGCGCAGCAGAAACGTCGCATTTTTCTGACCAAAACGATGAAATTTTTTCGACCCGAAAAATCGAGGTCGGAATTTCGGGGTTTGACCCTACCGGAACGTGGCCATATATGGGTGTATTACGCCTGAGAAATTTCAGCCCCTAGCCCTAACCGTTTGGGAGATATGGACGTTTGAAAGTTGAGGGTGCAAAACTCAACTTCTTAAAGGAGCTCGAATGGGGTCGAGTGACATATCAAAAGACGCGTATTTTCGCGTAGATTACGATAAAAAAGTTTGCCTCTCTATCTCTAACCGTTAAGGAGAAAATCGCGTTTAAAGTTGCGAAATTTCCAAAAATGCTTAACTCCGAAACTTTGAAGCGCCGTAGCTCCTAAACGGTTATAGATAGGGGATCCCAGTTTGCGCCGTTCGAAAGTACGCGTCGAGATCTTTCGAATGAGCACCGAACAGTCGCGCTACGACCACGCATAACCGAGATACGGAGATTCGGTCGAGAAATTTCGGTAAAATATAAAGTCCGAAAATTACCGTTTTTATCATCCTATCCGGTAGATTTTTGCGCGCCGAACAAGAATTTTTTAGCACGCTTCGATATCTCTAACCGTTTAAGAGATACGGGCGTTTGAAGTTTCGGGGCTTCGAAAAAACGCGAAAAAATCGACCCCGAAAACGACATCTTTCGACGTTTTCTCGTGTCGCGCGTTAACGACGCCGTTCGGACGGACAGATTAGACGGTTTCCGATAGAAAAATGTCCGCGGAATCGATTGCGACCGCTACGGACGTCCTATCTCTAACCGTTTAGCGGCTACGGCCCGTCAAAGTTGAAAGAGAAAAAAATCCCAACTTTGAAGCGCTGTAGCGTCGGAACGCGTTGAGCTAGGGCGTCCTTCTTTCGCCTGTTTAGAACCCTCGTAGAAGTCCTTACGACGCGCCGATAAGCGAACGTCTAACTCTTCCCGTTAACGCGCAGCAGAAACGTCGCATTTTTCTGACCAAAACGATGAAATTTTTTCGACCCGAAAAATCGAGGTCGGAATTTCGGGGTTTGACCCTACCGGAACGTGGCCATATATGGGTGTATTACGCCTGAGAAATTTCAGCCCCTAGCCTAACCGTTTGGGAGATATGGACGTTTGAAAGTTGAGGGTGCAAAACTCAACTTCTTAAAGGAGCTCCGAATGGGGTCGAGTGACATATCAAAAGACGCGTATTTTCGCGTAGATTACGATAAAAAAGTTTGCCTCTCTATCTCTAACCGTTAAGGAGAAAATCGCGTTTAAAGTTGCGAAATTTCCAAAAATGCTTAACTCCGAAACTTTGAAGCGCCGTAGCTCCTAAACGGTTATAGATAGGGGATCCCAGTTTGCGCCGTTCGAAAGTACGCGTCGAGATCTTTCGAATGAGCACCGAACGGTCGCGCTACGACCACGCATAACCGAGATACGGAGATTCGGTCGAGAAATTTCGGTAAAATATAAAAGTCCGAAAATTACCGTTTTATCATCCTATCCGGTAGATTTTTGCGCGCCGAACAAGAATTTTTAGCACGCTTCGATATCTCTAACCGTTTAAGAGATACGGGCGTTTGAAGTTTCGGGGCTTCGAAAAAACGCGAAAAAATCGACCCCGAAAACGACATCTTTCGACGTTTTCTCGTGTCGCGCGTTAACGACGCCGTTCGGACGGACGAATTAGACGGTTTCCGATAGAAAAATGTCCGCGGAATCGATTGCGACCGCTACGGACGTCCTATCTCTAACCGTTTAGCGGCTACGGCCCGTCAAAGTTGAAAGAGAGAAAAAAATCCCAACTTTGAAGCGCTGTAGCGTCGGAACGCGTTGAGCTAGGGCGTCCTTCTCTCGCCTGTTTAGAACCCTCGTAGAGGTCCTTACGACGCGCCGATAAGCGAACGTCTAACTCTTCCCGTTAACGCGCAGCAGAAACGTCGCATTTTTCTGACCAAAACGATGAAATTTTTTCGACCCGAAAAATCGAGGTCGGAATTTCGGGGTTTGACCCTACCGGAACGTGGCCATATATGGGTGTATTACGCCTGAGAAATTTCAGCCCCTAGCCCTAACCGTTTGGGAGATATGGACGTTTGAAAGTTGAGGGTGCAAAACTCAACTTCTTAAAGGAGCTCCGAATGGGGTCGAGTGACATATCAAAAGACGCGTATTTTCGCGTAGATTACGATAAAAAAGTTTGCCTCTCTATCTCTAACCGTTAAGGAGAAAATCGCGTTTAAAGTTGCGAAATTTCCAAAAATGCTTAACTCCGAAACTTTGAAGCGCCGTAGCTCCTAAACGGTTATAGATAGGGGATCCCAGTTTGCGCCGTTCGAAAGTACGCGTCGAGATCTTTCGAATGAGCACCGAACGGTCGCGCTACGACCACGCATAACCGAGATACGGAGATTCGGTCGAGAAATTTCGGTAAAATATAAAAGTCCGAAAATTACCGTTTTATCATCCTATCCGGTAGATTTTTGCGCGCCGAACAAGAATTTTTAGCACGCTTCGATATCTCTAACCGTTTAAGAGATACGGGCGTTTGAAGTTTCGGGGCTTCGAAAAAACGCGAAAAAATCGACCCCGAAAACGACATCTTTCGACGTTTTCTCGTGTCGCGCGTTAACGACGCCGTTCGGACGGACAGATTAGACGGTTTCCGATAGAAAAATGTCCGCGGAATCGATTGCGACCGCTACGGACGTCCTATCTCTAACCGTTTAGCGGCTACGGCCCGTCAAAGTTGAAAGAGAGAAAAAAATCCCAACTTTGAAGCGCTGTAGCGTCGGAACGCGTTGAGCTAGGGCGTCCTTCTTTCGCCTGTTTAGAACCCTCGTAGAAGTCCTTACGACGCGCCGATAAGCGAACGTCTAACTCTTCCCGTTAACGCGCAGCAGAAACGTCGCATTTTTCTGACCAAAACGATGAAATTTTTCGACCCGAAAAATCGAGGTCGGAATTTCGGGAGTTTGACCCTACCGGAACGTGGCCATATATGGGTGTATTACGCCTGAGAAATTTCAGCCCCTAGCCCTAACCGTTTGGGAGATATGGACGTTTGAAAGTTGAGGGTGCAAAACTCAACTTCTTAAAGGAGCTCCGAATGGGGTCGAGTGACATATCAAAAGACGCGTATTTTCGCGTAGATTACGATAAAAAAGTTTGCCTCTCTATCTCTAACCGTTAAGGAGAAAATCGCGTTTAAAGTTGCGAAATTTCCAAAAATGCTTAACTCCGAAACTTTGAAGCGCCGTAGCTCCTAAACGGTTATAGATAGGGGATCCCAGTTTGCGCCGTTCGAAAGTACGCGTCGAGATCTTTCGAATGAGCACCGAACAGTCGCGCTACGACCACGCATAACCGAGATACGGAGATTCGGTCGAGAAATTTCGGTAAAATATAAAAGTCCGAAAATTACCGTTTTATCATCCTATCCGGTAGATTTTTGCGCGCCGAACAAGAATTTTTAGCACGCTTCGATATCTCTAACCGTTTAAGAGATACGGGCGTTTGAAGTTTCGGGGCTTCGAAAAAACGCGAAAAAATCGACCCCGAAAACGACATCTTTCGACGTTTTCTCGTGTCGCGCGTTAACGACGCCGTTCGGACGGACGAATTAGACGGTTTCCGATAGAAAAATGTCCGCGGAATCGATTGCGACCGCTACGGACGTCCTATCTCTAACCGTTTAGCGGCTACGGCCCGTCAAAGTTGAAAGAGAGAAAAAAATCCCAACTTTGAAGCGCTGTAGCGTCGGAACGCGTTGAGCTAGGGCGTCCTTCTTTCGCCTGTTTAGAACCCTCGTAGAGGTCCTTACGACGCGCCGATAAGCGAACGTCTAACTCTTCCCGTTAACGCGCAGCAGAAACGTCGCATTTTTCTGACCAAAACGATGAAATTTTTCGACCCGAAAAATCGAGGGTCGGAATTTCGGGGTTTGACCCTACCGGAACGTGGCCATATATGGGTGTATTACGCCTGAGAAATTTCAGCCCCTAGCCTAACCGTTTGGGAGATATGGACGTTTGAAAGTTGAGGGTGCAAAACTCAACTTCTTAAAGGAGCTCGAATGGGGTCGAGTGACATATCAAAAGACGCGTATTTTCGCGTAGATTACGATAAAAAAGTTTGCCTCTCTATCTCTAACCGTTAAGGAGAAAATCGCGTTTAAAGTTGCGAAATTTCCAAAAATGCTTAACTCCGAAACTTTGAAGCGCCGTAGCTCCTAAACGGTTATAGATAGGGGATCCCAGTTTGCGCCGTTCGAAAGTACGCGTCGAGATCTTTCGAATGAGCACCGAACGGTCGCGCTACGACCACGCATAACCGAGATACGGAGATTCGGTCGAGAAATTTCGGTAAAATATAAAAGTCCGAAAATTACCGTTTTTATCATCCTATCCGGTAGATTTTTGCGCGCCGAACAAGAAATTTGTTAGCACGCTTCGATATCTCTAACCGTTTAAGAGATACGGGCGTTTGAAGTTTCGGGGCTTCGAAAAAACGCGAAAAAATCGACCCCGAAAACGACATCTTTCGACGTTTTCTCGTGTCGCGCGTTAACGACGCCGTTCGGACGGACGAATTAGACGGTTTCCGATAGAAAAATGTCCGCGGAATCGATTGCGACCGCTACGGACGTCCTATCTCTAACCGTTTAGCGGCTACGGCCCGTCAAAGTTGAAAGAGAGAAAAAAATCCCAACTTTGAAGCGCTGTAGCGTCGGAACGCGTTGAGCTAGGGCGTCCTTCTTTCGCCTGTTTAGAACCCTCGTAGAGGTCCTTACGACGCGCCGATAAGCGAACGTCTAACTCTTCCCGTTAACGCGCAGCAGAAACGTCGCATTTTTCTGACCAAAACGATGAAATTTTTCGACCCGAAAAATCGAGGTCGGAATTTCGGGTTTGACCCTACCGGAACGTGGCCATATATGGGTGTATTACGCCTGAGAAATTTCAGCCCCTAGCCTAACCGTTTGGGAGATATGGACGTTTGAAAGTTGAGGGTGCAAAACTCAACTTCTTAAAGGAGCTCGAATGGGGTCGAGTGACATATCAAAAGACGCGTATTTTCGCGTAGATTACGATAAAAAAGTTTGCCTCTCTATCTCTAACCGTTAAGGAGAAAATCGCGTTTAAAGTTGCGAAATTTCCAAAAATGCTTAACTCCGAAACTTTGAAGCGCCGTAGCTCCTAAACGGTTATAGATAAGGGATCCCGGTTTGCGCCGTTCGAAAGTACGCGTCGAGATCTTTCGAATGAGCACCGAACGGTCGCGCTACGACCACGCATAACCGAGATACGGAGATTCGGTCGAGAAATTTCGGTAAAATATAAAAGTCCGAAAATTACCGTTTTTATCATCCTATCCGGTAGATTTTTGCGCGCCGAACAAGAATTTTGTTAGCACGCTTCGATATCTCTAACCGTTTAAGAGATACGGGCGTTTGAAGTTTCGGGGCTTCGAAAAAACGCGAAAAAATCGACCCCGAAAACGACATCTTTCGACGTTTTCTCGTGTCGCGCGTTAACGACGCCGTTCGGACGGACAGATTAGACGGTTTCCGATAGAAAAATGTCCGCGGAATCGATTGCGACCGCTACGGACGTCCTATCTCTAACCGTTTAGCGGCTACGGCCCGTCAAAGTTGAAAGAGAGAAAAAAATCCCAACTTTGAAGCGCTGTAGCGTCGGAACGCGTTGAGCTAGGGCGTCCTTCTTTCGCCTGTTTAGAACCCTCGTAGAAGTCCTTACGACGCGCCGATAAGCGAACGTCTAACTCTTCCCGTTAACGCGCAGCAGAAACGTCGCATTTTTCTGACCAAAACGATGAAATTTTTTCGACCCGAAAAATCGAGGTCGGAATTTCGGGGTTTGACCCTACCGGAACGTGGCCATATATGGGTGTATTACGCCTGAGAAATTTCAGCCCCTAGCCCTAACCGTTTGGGAGATATGGACGTTTGAAAGTTGAGGGTGCAAAACTCAACTTCTTAAAGGAGCTCCGAATGGGGTCGAGTGACATATCAAAAGACGCGTATTTTCGCGTAGATTACGATAAAAAAGTTTGCCTCTCTATCTCTAACCGTTAAGGAGAAAATCGCGTTTAAAGTTGCGAAATTTCCAAAAATGCTTAACTCCGAAACTTTGAAGCGCCGTAGCTCCTAAACGGTTATAGATAGGGGATCCCAGTTTGCGCCGTTCGAAAGTACGCGTCGAGATCTTTCGAATGAGCACCGAACGGTCGCGCTACGACCACGCATAACCGAGATACGGAGATTCGGTCGAGAAATTTCGGTAAAATATAAAAGTCCGAAAATTACCGTTTTTATCATCCTATCCGGTAGATTTTTGCGCGCCGAACAAGAATTTTTTTAGCACGCTTCGATATCTCTAACCGTTTAAGAGATACGGGCGTTTGAAGTTTCGGGGCTTCGAAAAAACGCGAAAAAATCGACCCCGAAAACGACATCTTTCGACGTTTTCTCGTGTCGCGCGTTAACGACGCCGTTCGGACGGACGGATTAGACGGTTTCCGATAGAAAAATGTCCGCGGAATCGATTGCGACCGCTACGGACGTCCTATCTCTAACCGTTTAGCGGCTACGGCCCGTCAAAGTTGAAAGAGAGAAAAAAATCCCAACTTTGAAGCGCTGTAGCGTCGGAACGCGTTGAGCTAGGGCGTCCTTCTTTCGCCTGTTTAGAACCCTCGTAGGAAGTCCTTACGACGCGCCGATAAGCGAACGTCTAACTCTTCCCGTTAACGCGCAGCAGAAACGTCGCATTTTTCTGACCAAAACGATGAAATTTTTCGACCCGAAAAATCGAGGGTCGGAATTTCGGGGTTTGACCCTACCGGAACGTGGCCATATATGGGTGTATTACGCCTGAGAAATTTCAGCCCCTAGCCCTAACCGTTTGGGAGATATGGACGTTTGAAAGTTGAGGGTGCAAAACTCAACTTCTTAAAGGAGCTCGAATGGGGTCGAGTGACATATCAAAAGACGCGTATTTTCGCGTAGATTACGATAAAAAAGTTTGCCTCTCTATCTCTAACCGTTAAGGAGAAAATCGCGTTTAAAGTTGCGAAATTTCCAAAAATGCTTAACTCCGAAACTTTGAAGCGCCGTAGCTCCTAAACGGTTATAGATAGGGGATCCCAGTTTGCGCCGTTCGAAAGTACGCGTCGAGATCTTTCGAATGAGCACCGAACAGTCGCGCTACGACCACGCATAACCGAGATACGGAGATTCGGTCGAGAAATTTCGGTAAAATATAAAAGTCCGAAAATTACCGTTTTTATCATCCTATCCGGTAGATTTTTGCGCGCCGAACAAGAATTTTTAGCACGCTTCGATATCTCTAACCGTTTAAGAGATACGGGCGTTTGAAGTTTCGGGGCTTCGAAAAAACGCGAAAAAATCGACCCCGAAAACGACATCTTTCGACGTTTTCTCGTGTCGCGCGTTAACGACGCCGTTCGGACGGACGAATTAGACGGTTTCCGATAGAAAAATGTCCGCGGAATCGATTGCGACCGCTACGGACGTCCTATCTCTAACCGTTTAGCGGCTACGGCCCGTCAAAGTTGAAAGAGAGAAAAAAATCCCAACTTTGAAGCGCTGTAGCGTCGGAACGCGTTGAGCTAGGGCGTCCTTCTTTCGCCTGTTTAGAACCCTCGTAGAGGTCCTTACGACGCGCCGATAAGCGAACGTCTAACTCTTCCCGTTAACGCGCAGCAGAAACGTCGCATTTTTCTGACCAAAACGATGAAATTTTTCGACCCGAAAAATCGAGGTCGGAATTTCGGGTTTGACCCTACCGGAACGTGGCCATATATGGGTGTATTACGCCTGAGAAATTTCAGCCCCTAGCCTAACCGTTTGGGAGATATGGACGTTTGAAAGTTGAGGGTGCAAAACTCAACTTCTTAAAGGAGCTCGAATGGGGTCGAGTGACATATCAAAAGACGCGTATTTTCGCGTAGATTACGATAAAAAAGTTTGCCTCTCTATCTCTAACCGTTAAGGAGAAAATCGCGTTTAAAGTTGCGAAATTTCCAAAAATGCTTAACTCCGAAACTTTGAAGCGCCGTAGCTCCTAAACGGTTATAGATAGGGGATCCCAGTTTGCGCCGTTCGAAAGTACGCGTCGAGATCTTTCGAATGAGCACCGAACAGTCGCGCTACGACCACGCATAACCGAGATACGGAGATTCGGTCGAGAAATTTCGGTAAAATATAAAAGTCCGAAAATTACCGTTTTTATCATCCTATCCGGTAGATTTTTGCGCGCCGAACAAGAATTTTTAGCACGCTTCGATATCTCTAACCGTTTAAGAGAGATACGGGCGTTTGAAGTTTCCCAGGGCTTCAGAAAAAACGCGAAAAAATCGACCCCGAAAACGACATCTTTCGACGTTTTCTCGTGTCGCTGCCCAATTAACGACGCCCGTTCGGACGGACGAGATTAGACTGGTTTCCGATAGAAAAATGTCCGCGGAATCGATTGCGACCGCTGCCCGGACGTCCTATCTCTAACCGTTTAGCGGCTACGGCCCGTCAAAGTTGAAAGAGAGAAAAAAAAATCCCAACTTTGAAGCGCTGCAGTAGCGTCGGAACGCGTTGAGCTAAGGGCGTCCTTCTTTCTCCGCCTGTTTAGAACCCTCGTAGAAGTCGCTTACGACGCGCCGATAAGCGAACGTCCTAACGCTCTTCCCGTTAACGCGCAGCAGAAACGTCGCATTTTTTCTGACCAAAACGATGAAATTTTTCGACCCGAAAAATCGAGGAGTCCGGAATTTCAGGGGTTTGAGCCTACCGGAACGTGGCCATATATGGGTGTATTACGCCTGAGGAAATTTCCAGCCCCCTAGCCCTAACCGTTTGCAGGAGATATGGACGTTTGAAAGTTGAGGGTGCAAACTCAACTCCTTAAAAGGAGCTCGAATGGGGTCGGGAGTGACATATCCAAAAGACGCGTATTTTCAGCGTAGATTACGATAAAAAAGATTTGCCTCATCTATCTCTCTAACCCGTTAAAGGAGAAAATCAGCGTTTAAAGTTGCAGAAATTTCCAAAAATGCTTAACTCCGAAACTTTGAAGCGCCGTAAGCTCTAAACGGTTATAGATAGGGGATCCCCAGTTTGCGCCACGTTCGAAAGTACGCGTCGAGATCTTTCGAACGAGCACCGGGCTGCCAGTCGCGCTGCGACCACGCATAACTTTCGAGATACGGAGATTCGGTCGAGAAATTTCGGTAAAATATCAGAAGTCCGAAAATTACCAATTTTATCATCCCTATCCGGTAGATTTTTGCGCGCCGAACAAGAATTTTTTTAGCACGCTTCGATATCTCCTAACCGTTTAAGAGATACGGGCGTTTTGCGAAGTTTCGGGGCTTCGAAAAAACGCGAAAAAATCGACCCCGAAAACGACATCTTTCGACGTTTTCTCGTGTCGCTTCGCGATGTAACGACGCCGTTCGGACGGACGAATTAGAGCGGTTTCCGATAGAAAAATGTGCGCCGGAATCGATTGCGACCGCTGCGGACGTCCTATCTCCTAACCGTTTAGCGGCTACGGCCCGTCAAAGTTGAAAGAGAGAAAAAAATCCCAACTTTGAAGCGCTGTAGCGTCGGAACGCGCGATTGAGCTAGGGCGTCCTTCTTTCGCTCTGTTTAGAACCACTCGTAGAAGTCGCGCGACGCGCCGATAAGCGAACGTCTAACTCTTCCCGTTAACGCGCAGCCCAGAAACGTCGCATTTTTCTGACCAAAACGATTAGAAATTTTTTCGACCCGAAAAATCGAGGTGCGGAATTTCGGGGTTTGACCCTACCGGAACGTGGCCATAACTATGGATGTATTACGCCTGAGAAATTTCAGCCCCTAGCCTAACCGTTTGGGAGATATGGACGTTTGAAAGTTGAGAGGTGCAAAACTCAACTCATAAAGGAGGCTCGAATGGGGTCGAGTGACATATCAAAAGACGCTTGTATTTTCGCGTAGATTACCGATAAAAAAGTTTGCCTCTCTATCTCTAACCGTTAAAGGGAGAAAATCGCGTTTAAAGTTGCAGGAAATTTCCAAAAATGCTTAACTCCGAAACTTTGAAGCGCCGTAGCTCCTAAACGGTTATAGATAGGGGATCCCGGTTTGCCGCCGTTCGAAAGTACGCGTCGAGATCTTTCGAACGAGCACCGAACAATCGCGCTGCGACCACGCATAACCGAGATACGGAGATTCGGTCGAGAAATTTCGGTAAAATATCGAAGTCCGAAAATTACCGTTTTTATCATCCTATCCGGTAGATTTTTGCGCGCCGAACAAGAATTTTTTTAGCACGCTTCGATATCTCTAACCGTTTAAGAGATACGGGCGTTTGAAGTTTCGGGGCTTCGAAAAAACGCGAAAAAATCGACCCCGAAAACGACATCTTTCGACGTTTTCTCGTGTCGCGCGTTAACGACGCCGTTCGGACGGGCGAATTAGACGGTTTCCGATAGAAAATGTCCACGGAATCGATTGCGACCGCTGCGGACGTCCTATCTCTAACCGTTTAGCGGCTACGGCCCGTCAAAGTTGAAAGAGAGAAAAATCCCAACTTTGAAGCGCTGTAGCGTCGGAACGCGTTGAGCTAGGGCGTCCTTCTTTCGCCTGTTTAGAACCCTCGTAGAAGTCCTTACGACGCGCCGATAAGCGAACGTCTAACTCTTCCCCTTAACGCGGTGCAGAAACGTCGCATTTTTTTCTGACCAAAACGATGAAATTTTTTCGACCCGAAAAATCGAGGGTCGGAATTTCGGGGTTTTGACCCTACCGGAACGTGGCCGTATATGGGTGTATTACGCCTGAGAAATTTCAGCCCCTAGCCCCTAACCGTTTGGGAGATATGGACGTTTGAAAGTTGAGGGGGTGCAAAACTCAACTCCTTAAAGGAGCTCCGAATGGGGTCGAGTGACATATCAAAAGACGCGTATTTTCGCGTAGATTACGATAAAAAAAAAGTTTGCCTCTCTATCTCTAACCGTTAAGGAGAAAATCGCGTTTAAAGTTGCGAAATTTCCAAAAATGCTTAACTCCGAAACTTTGAAGCGCCGTAGCTCCTAAACGGTTATAGATAGGGATCCCGGTTTGCGCCGTTCGAAAGTACGCGTCGAGATCTTTCGAACGAGCACCGAACGGTCGCGCTGCGACCACGCATAACCGAGATACGGAGATTCGGTCGAGAAATTTCGGTAAAATATCGAAGTCCGAAAATTACCGTTTTTATCATCCTATCCGGTAGATTTTTGCGCGCCGAACAAGAATTTTTTTAGCACGCTTCGATATCTCTAACCGTTTAAGAGATACGGGCGTTTGAAGTTTCGGGGCTTCGAAAAAACGCGAAAAAATCGACCCCGAAAACGACATCTTTCGACGTTTTCTCGTGTCGCGCGTTAACGACGCCGTTCGGACGGACGAATTAGACGGTTTCCGATAGAAAATGTCCGCGGAATCGATTGCGACCGCTGCGGACGTCCTATCTCTAACCGTTTAGCGGCTACGGCCCGTCAAAGTTGAAAGAGAGAGAAAAAAAATCCCAACTTTGAAGCGCTGTAGCGTCGGAACGCGTTGAGCTAGGGCGTCCTTCTTTCGCCTGTTTAGAACCCTCGTAGAGGTCCTTACGACGCGCCGATAAGCGAACGTCTAACTCTTCCCGTTAACGCGCAGCAGAAACGTCGCATTTTTCCTGACCAAAACGATGAAATTTTTTTCGACCCGAAAAATCGAGGGTCGGAATTTCGGGGTTTTGACCCTACCGGAACGTGGCCATGTATGGATGTATTACGCCTGAGAAATTTCAGCCCCCTAGCCCTAACCGTTTGGGAGATATGGACGTTTGAAAGTTGAGGGGGTGCAAAACTCAACTCCTTAAAGGAGCTCCGAATGGGGTCGAGTGACATATCAAAAGACGCGTATTTTCGCGTAGATTACGATAAAAAAGTTTGCCTCTCTATCTCTAACCGTTAAGGAGAAAATCGCGTTTAAAGTTGCGAAATTTCCAAAAATGCTTAACTCCGAAACTTTGAAGCGCCGTAGCTCCTAAACGGTTATAGATAGGGGATCCCGGTTTGCGCCGTTCGAAAGTACGCGTCGAGATCTTTCGAACGAGCACCGAACGGTCGCGCTGCGACCACGCATAACCGAGATACGGAGATTCGGTCGAGAAATTTCGGTAAAATATCGAAGTCCGAAAATTACCGTTTTTATTATCCTATCCGGTAGATTTTTGCGGGCCGAACAAGAATTTTTTAGCACGCTTCGATATCTCTAACCGTTTAAGAGATACGGGCGTTTGAAGTTTCGGGGCTTCGAAAACGCGAAAAATCGACCCCGAAAACGACATCTTTCGACGTTTTCTCGTGTCGCGCGTTAACGACGCCGTTCGGACGGACGAATTAGACGGTTTCCGATAGAAAAATGTGCGCGGAATCGATTGCGACCGCTACGGACGTCCTATCTCTAACCGTTTAGCGGCTACGGCCCGTCAAAGTTGAAAGAGAGAAAAAAAATCCCAACTTTGAAGCGCTGTAGCGTCGGAACGCGTTGAGCTAGGGCGTCCTTCTTTCGCCTGTTTAGAACCCTCGTAGGGGTCCTTACGACGCGCCGATAAGCGAACGTCTAACTCTTCCCGTTAACGCGCAGCAGAAACGTCGCATTTTTTTCTGACCAAAACGATGAAATTTTTTCGACCCGAAAAATCGAGGGTCGGAATTTCGGGGTTTTGACCCTACCGGAACGTGGCCATGTATTACGCCTGAGAAATTTCAGCCCCCTAGCCCTAACCGTTTGGGAGATATGGACGTTTGAAAGTTGAGGGGGTGCAAAACTCAACTCCTTAAAGGAGCTCCGAATGGGGTCGAGTGACATATCAAAAGACGCGTATTTTCGCGTAGATTACGATAAAAAAAAGTTTGCCTCTCTATCTCTAACCGTTAAGGAGAAAATCGCGTTTAAAGTTGCGAAATTTCCAAAAATGCTTAACTCCGAAACTTTGAAGCGCCGTAGCTCCTAAACGGTTATAGATAGGGGATCCCGGTTTGCGCCGTTCGAAAGCACGCGTCGAGATCTTTCGAACGAGCACCGAACGGTCGCGCTGCGACCACGCATAACCGAGATACGGAGATTCGGTCGAGAAATTTCGGTAAAATATCGAAGTCCGAAAATTACCGTTTTTATCATCCTATCCGGTAGATTTTTGCGCGCCGAACAAGAATTTTTTTAGCACGCTTCGATATCTCTAACCGTTTAAGAGATACGGGCGTTTGAAGTTTCGAGGCTTCGAAAAAACGCGAAAAAATCGACCCCGAAAACGACATCTTTCGACGTTTTCTCGTGTCGCGCGTTAACGACGCCGTTCGGACGGACGAATTAGACGGTTTCCGATAGAAAAATGTCCGCGGAATCGATTGCGACCGCTGCGGACGTCCTATCTCTAACCGTTTAGCGGCTACGGCCCGTCAAAGTTGAAAGAGAGAGAAAAAAAATCCCAACTTTGAAGCGCTGTAGCGTCGGAACGCGTTGAGCTAGGGCGTCCTTCTTTCGCCTGTTTAGAACCCTCGTAGAGGTCGCTTACGACGCGCCGATAAGCGAACGTCTAACTCTTCCCGTTAACGCGCAGCAGAAACGTCGCATTTTTTCTGACCAAAACGATGAAATTTTTTTCGACCCGAAAAATCGAGGGTCGGAATTTCGGGGTTTTGACCCTACCGGAACGTGGCCATATATGGGTGTATTACGCCTGGGAAATTTCAGCCCCTAGCCCTAACCGTTTGGGAGATATGGACGTTTGAAAGTTGAGGGTGCAAAACTCAACTCCTTAAAGGAGCTCCGAATGGGGTCGAGTGACATATCAAAAGACGCGTATTTTCGCGTAGATTACGATAAAAAAGTTTGCCTCTCTATCTCTAACCGTTAAGGAGAAAATCGCGTTTAAAGTTGCGAAATTTCCAAAAATGCTTAACTCCGAAACTTTGAAGCGCCGTAGCTCCTAAACGGTTATAGATAGGGGATCCCGGTTTGCGCCGTTCGAAAGTACGCGTCGAGATCTTTCGAACGAGCACCGAACGGTCGCGCTGCGACCACGCATAACCGAGATACGGAGATTCGGTCGAGAAATTTCGGTAAAATATCGAAGTCCGAAAATTACCGTTTTATCATCCTATCCGGTAGATTTTTGCGCGCCGAACAATAATTTTTTTAGCACGCTTCGATATCTCTAACCGTTTAAGAGATACGGGCGTTTGAAGTTTCGGGGCTTCGAAAAAACGCGAAAAAATCGACCCCGAAAACGACATCTTTCGACGTTTTCTCGTGTCGCGCGTTAACGACGCCGTTCGGACGGACGAATTAGACGGTTTCCGATAGAAAAATGTCCACGGAATCGATTGCGACCGCTGCGGACGTCCTATCTCTAACCGTTTAGCGGCTACGGCCCGTCAAAGTTGAAAGAGAGAGAAAAAAAATCCCAACTTTGAAGCGCTGTAGCGTCGGAACGCGTTGAGCTAGGGCGTCCTTCTTTCGCCTGTTTAGAACCCTCGTAGGGGTCCTTACGACGCGCCGATAAGCGAACGTCTAACTCTTCCCGTTAACGCGGTGCAGAAACGTCGCATTTTTTTCTGACCAAAACGATGAAATTTTTTCGACCCGAAAAATCGAGGGTCGGAATTTCGGGGTTTTGACCCTACCGGAACGTGGCCGTATATGGGTGTATTACGCCTGAGAAATTTCAGCCCCCTAGCCCTAACCGTTTGGGAGATATGGACGTTTGAAAGTTGAGGGGGTGCAAAACTCAACTCCTTAAAGGAGCTCCGAATGGGGTCGAGTGACATATCAAAAGACGCGTATTTTCGCGTAGATTACGATAAAAAAGTTTGCGTCTCTATCTCTAACCGTTAAGGAGAAAATCGCGTTTAAAGTTGCGAAATTTCCAAAAATGCTTAACTCCGAAACTTTGAAGCGCCGTAGCTCCTAAACGGTTATAGATAGGGATCCCAGTTTGCGCCGTTCGAAAGCACGCGTCGAGATCTTTCGAACGAGCACCGAAATCTGGTCGCGCTGCGACCACGCATAACCGAGATACGGAGATTCGGTCGAGAAATTTCGGTAAAATATCGAAGTCCGAAAATTACCGTTTTTATCATCCTATCCGGTAGATTTTTGCGCGCCGAACAAGAATTTTTTAGCACGCTTCGATATCTCTAACCGTTTAAGAGATACGGGCGTTTGAAGTTTCGGGGCTTCGAAAAAACGCGAAAAAATCGACCCCGAAAACGACATCTTTCGACGTTTTCTCGTGTCGCGCGTTAACGACGCCGTTCGGACGGACGAATTAGACGGTTTCCGATAGAAAAATGTCCACGGAATCGATTGCGACCGCTGCGGACGTCCTATCTCTAACCGTTTAGCGGCTACGGCCCGTCAAAGTTGAAAGAGAGAGAAAAAAAATCCCAACTTTGAAGCGCTGTAGCGTCGGAACGCGTTGAGCTAGGGCGTCCTTCTTTGGCCTGTTTAGAACCCTCGTAGGGGTCCTTACGACGCGCCGATAAGCGAACGTCTAACTCTTCCCGTTAACGCGGTGCAGAAACGTCGCATTTTTTTCTGACCAAAACGATGAAATTTTTTCGACCCGAAAAATCGAGGGTCGGAATTTCGGGGTTTTGACCCTACCGGAACGTGGCCGTATATGGGTGTATTACGCCTGAGAAATTTCAGCCCCCTAGCCCTAACCGTTTGGGAGATATGGACGTTTGAAAGTTGAGGGGGTGCAAAACTCAACTCCTTAAAGGAGCTCCGAATGGGGTCGAGTGACATATCAAAAGACGCGTATTTTCGCGTAGATTACGATAAAAAAAAGTTTGCCTCTCTATCTCTAACCGTTAAGGAGAAAATCGCGTTTAAAGTTGCGAAATTTCCAAAATGCTTAACTCCGAAACTTTGAAGCGCCGTAGCTCCTAAACGGTTATAGATAGGGGATCCCGGTTTGCGCCGTTCGAAAGTACGCGTCGAGATCCTTCGAACGAGCACCGAACGGTCGCGCTGCGACCACGCATAACCGAGATACGGAGATTCGGTCGAGAAATTTCGGTAAAATATCGAAGTCCGAAAATTACCGTTTTTATCATCCTATCCG
>JAENHH010000123.1:0-11173 GCA_023509865.1 Trypoxylus dichotomus
TATTCGAATATCCTAAGGTTTCAGACTCTCGAGAAACCCTACATTTTTCGAGGAAAATGACCTGATTTGGCGTGTTTTACTATGAAGGAGATATAATAGAAGTTCCAGAATACGAAAATTGTGTCTCTCGTATGATTTCCAGTCGTTTTAGACTATTCGGAATATTCTAAGATTTCAGACTCCTGAGAAACCCTCATTTTTCGAGGAAAATGACCTGATTTTGCGTGTTTTACTATGAAGGAGATATAATAGAAGTTCCAGAATACGAAAATTGTGTCTCTCGTATGATTTCCAGTCGTTTTAGACTATTCGGAATATTCTAAGATTTCAGAATCCCGAGAAACCCACATTTTTCGAGGAAAATGACCTGATTTTGCGTGTTTTACTATGAAGGAGATATAATAGAAGTTCCAGAATACGAAAATTGTGTCTCTCGTATGATTTCCAGTCGTTTTAGACTATTCGGAATATTCTAAGGTTTCAGACTCCCGAGAAACCCACATTTTTCGAGGAAAATGACCTGTTTTTGCGTGTTTTACTATGAAGGAGATATAATAGAAGTTCCAGAATACGAAAATTGTGTCTCTCGTATGATTTCCAGTCGTTTTAGACTATTCGGAATATTCTAAAATTTCAGACTCCCGAGAAACCCACATTTTTCGAGGAAAATGACCTGATTTTGCGTGTTTTACTGTGAAGGAGATATAATAGAAGTTCCAGAATACGAAAATTGTGTCTCTCGTATGATTTCCAGTCGTTTTAGACTATTCGGAATATTCTAAGATTTCAGACTCCCGAGAAACCCACATTTTTCGAGGAAAATGACCTGATTTTGCGTGTTTTACTATGAAGGAGATATAATAGAAGTTCCAGAATACGAAAATTGTGTCTCTCGTATGATTTCCAGTCGTTTTAGACTATTCGGAATATTCTAAAATTTCAGACTCCCGAGAAACCCACATTTTTCGAGGAAAATGACCTGATTTTGCGTGTTTTACTATGAAGGAGATATAATAGAAGTTCCAGAATACGAAAATTGTGTCTCTCGTATGATTTCCAGTCGTTTTAGACTATTCGGAATATTCTAAGATTTCAGAGAAACCCACATTTTTCGAGGAAAATGACCTGTTTTTTGCGTGTTTTACAATGAAGGAGATATAATAGAAGTTCCAGAATACGAAAATTGTGTCTCTCGTATGATTTCCAGTCGTTTGAGACTATTCGGAATATTCTAAGGTTTCAGACTCCCGAGAAACCCACATTTTTCGAGGAAAATGACCTTATTTTGCGTGTTTTACTATGAAGGAGATATAATAGAAGTTCCAGAATACGACAGTTGTGTCTCTCGTACGATTTCCAGTCGTTTTAGACTATTCGGAATATTCTAAGATTTCAGACTCCCGAGAAACCCACATTTTTCGAGGAAAATGACCTGAATTTGCGTGTTTTACTATGAAGGAGATATAATAGAAGTTCCAGAATACGAAAATTGTGTCTCTCGTATGATTTCCAGTCGTTTTAGACTATTCGGAATATTCTAAGGTTTCAGACTCCCGAGAAACCCACAATTTTCGAGTAAAATGACCTGATTTTGCGTGTTTTACTATGAAGGAGATATAATAGAAGTTCCAGAATACGAAAATTGTGTCTCTCGTACGATTTCCAGTCGTTTTAGACTATTCGGAATATTCTAAGATTTCAGACTCCCGAGGAACCCACATTTTTCGAGGAAAATGACCTGTTTTTGCGTGTTTTACTATGAAGGAGATATAATAGAAGTTCCAGAATACGAAAATTGTGTCTCTCGTATGATTTCCAGTCGTTTTAGACTATTCGGAATATTCTAAGGTTTCAGACTCCAGAGAAACCCACATTTTTCGAAGAAAATGACCTGATTTTGCGTGTTTTACTATGAAGGAGATATAATAGAAGTTCCAGAATACGAAAATTGTGTCTCTCGTATGATTTCCAGTCGTTTTAGACTATTCGGAATATTCTAAGGATTCAGACTCCCGAGAAACCCACATTTTTCGAGGAAAATGACCTGATTTTGCGTGTTTTACTATGAAGGAGATATAATAGAAGTTCCAGAATACGAAAATTGTGTCTCTCGTACGATTTCCAGTCGTTTTAGACTATTCGGAATATTCTAAGATATCAGACTACCGAGAAACCCACATTTTTCGAGGAAAATGACCTGATTTTGCGTGTTTTACTATGAAGGAGATATAATAGAAGTTCCAGAATACGAAAATTGTGTCTCTCGTATGATTTCCAGTCGTTTTAGACTATTCGGAATATTCTAAGGTTTCAGACTCCCGAGAGACCCACATTTTTCGAGAAAAATGACCTGATTTTGCGTGTTTTACTATGAAGGAGATATAATAGAAGTTCCAGAATACGAAAATTGTGTCTCTCGTATGATTTCCAGTCGTTTTAGACTATTCGGAATATTCTAAGGTTTCAGACTCCGGAGAAACCCACATTTTTCGCGAAAAATGACCTGTTTTTGCGTGTTTTACTATGAAGGAGATATAATAGAAGTTCCAGAATACGAAAATTGTGTCTCTCGTATGATTTCCAGTCGTTTTAGACTATTCGGAATATTCTAAGATTTCAGACTCCCGAGAAACCCACATTTTTCTACGAAAATTACCTGTTTTTGCGTGTTTTACTATGAATTAGATATAATAGAAGTTCCAGAACACGAAAATTGTGTCTCTCGTATGATTTCCAGTCGTTTTAGACTATTCGGAATATTCTAAGGTTTCAGACTCCCGAGAAACCCACATTTTTCGAGGAAAATGACCTTATTTTGCGTGTTTTACTATGAAGGAGATATAATAGAAGTTCCAGAATACGAAAATTGTGTCTCTCGTACGATTTCCAGTCGTTTTAGACTATTCGGAATATTCTAAGATTTCAGACTCCCGAGAAACCCACATTTTTCGAGGAAAATGACCTGTTTTTGCGTGTTTTACTATGAAGGAGATATAATAGAAGTTCCAGAATACGAAAATTGTGTCTCTCGTATGATTTCCAGTCGTTTTAGACTATTCGGATTATTCTAAGGTTTCAGACTCCCGAGAAACCCACATTTTTCGAGGAAAATGACCTGTTTTTGCGTGTTTTACTATGAAGGAGATATAATAGAAGTTCCAGAATACGAAAATTGTGTCTCTCGTATGATTTCCAGTCGTTTTAGACTATTCGGAATATTCTAAGGTTTCAGACTCCCGAGAAACCACATTTTTCGAGGAAAATGACCTGATTTTGCGTGTTTTACTATGAAGGAGATATAATAGAAGTTCCAGAATACGAAAATTGTGTCTCTCGTATGATTTCCAGTCGTTTTAGACTATTCGGAATATTCTAAGATTTCAGACTCCCGAGAAACCCACATTTTTCGAAGAAAATGACCTGATTTTGCGTGTTTTACTATGAAGGAGATATAATAGAAGTTCCAGAATACGAAAATTGTGTCTCTCGTATGACTTCCAGTCGTTTTAGACTATTCGGAATATTCTAAGATTTCAGACTCCCGAGAAACCCACATTTTTCGAGGAAAATGACCTGATTTTTGCGTGTTTTACTATGAAGGAGATATAATAGAAGTTCCAGAATACGAAAATTGTGTCTCTCGTATGATTTCCAGTCGTTTTAGACTATTCGGAATATTCTAAGATTTCAGACTCCCGAGAAACCCACATTTTTCGAGGAAAATGACCTGATTTTGCGTGTTTTACTATGAAGGAGATATAATAGAAGTTCCAGAATACGAAAATTGTGTCTCTCGTATGATTTCCAGTCGTTTTAGACTATTCGGAATATTCTAAGATTTCAGACTCCCGAGAAACCCACATTTTTCGAGGAAAATGACCTGTTTTTGCGTGTTTTACTATGAAGGAGATATAATAGAAGTTCCAGAATACGAAAATTGTGTCTCTCGTATGATTTCCAGTCGTTTTAGACTATTCGGAATATTCTAAGGTTTCAGACTCCCGAGAAACCCACATTTTTCGAGGTTAATGACCTGATTTTGCGTGTTTTACTATGAAGGAGATATAATAGAAGTTCCAGAATACGAAATTTGTGTCTCTGGTACGATTTCCAGTCGTTTTAGACTATTCGGAATATTCTAAGATTTCTGACTCCCGAGAAACCCACATTTCTGGAGGAAAATGACCTGTTTTTGCGTGTTTTACTATGAAGGAGATATAATAGAAGTTCCAGAATACGAAAATTGTGCCTCTCGTACGATTTCCAGTCGTTTTAGACTATTCGGAATATTCTAAGATCTCAGACTCCCGAGAAACCCACATTTTTCGAGGAAAATGACCTGATTTTGCGTGTTTTACTATGAAGGAGATATAATAGAAGTTCCAGAATACGAAAATTGTGTCTCTCGTATGATTTCCAGTCGTTTTAGACTATTCGGAATATTCTAAGATTTCAGACTCCCGAGAAACCCACATTTTTCGAGGAAAATGACCTGTTTTTGCGTGTTTTACTATGAAGGAGATATAATAGAAGTTCCAGAATACGAAAATTGTGTCTCTCGTATGATTTCCAGTCGTTTTAGACTATTCGGAATATTCTAAGGTTTCAGACTCCCGAGAAACCCACATTTTTCGAGGAAAATGACCTGTTTTTGCGTGTTTTACTATGAAGGAGATATAATAGAAGTTCCAGAATACTAAAATTGTGTCTCTCGTATGATTTCCAGTCGTTTTAGACTATTCGGAATATTCAAATGTTTCAGACTCCCGAGAAACCCATATTTTTCGAGGAAAATGACCTGTTTTTGCGTGTTTTACTATGAAGGAGATATAATAGAAGTTCCAGAATACGAAAATTGTGTCTCTCGTATGATTTCCAGTCGTTTTAGACTATTCGGAATATTCTAAGGTTTCAGACTCCCGAGACACCCACATTTTTCGAGGAAAATGACCTGTTTTTGCGTGTTTTACTATGAAGGAGATATATTAGAAGTTCCAGAATACGAAAATTGTGTCTCTCGTATGATTTCCAGTCGTTTTAGACTATTCGGAATATTCTAAGGTTTCAGACTCCCGAGAAACCCGCATTTTTCGAGGAAAATGACCTGTTTTTGCGTGTTTTACTATGAAGGAGATATATTAGAAGTTCCAGAATACGAAAATTGTGTCACTTGTATGATTTCCAGTCGTTTTAGACTATTCGGAATATTTTAAGGTTTCATACTCACGAGAGACCCACATTTTTCGAGGAAAATTACATGTTTTTGCGTGTTTTACTATGAAGGAGATATAATAGAAGTTCAAGAATACGAAAATTGTGTCTCTCGTATGATTTCCAGTCGTTTTAGACTATTCGGAATATTCTAAGGTTTCAGACTCCCGAGAAACCCACATTTTTCGAGGAAAATGACCTGTTTTTGCGTGTTTTACTATGAAGGAGATATAATAGAAGTTCCAGAATACGAAAATTGTGTCTCTCGTATGATTTCCAGTCGTTTTAGACTATTCGGAATATTCTAAGATTTCAGACTCCCGAGAAACCCACATTTTTCGAGGAAAATGACCCGATTTTGCGTGTTTTACTATGAAGGAGATATAATAGAAGTTCCAGAATACGAAAATTGTGTCTCTCGTATGATTTCCAGTCGTTTTAGACTATTCGGAATATTCTAAGATTTCATACTCCCGAGAAACCCACATTTTTCGAGGAAAATTGCCCGATTTTGCGTGTTTTACTATGAAGGAGATATAATAGAAGTTCCAGAATACGAAAATTGTGTCTCTCGTATGATTTCCAGTCGTTTTAGACTATTCGGAATATTCTAAGGTTTCAGACTCCCGAGAAACCCACATTTTTCGAGGAAAATGACCTGATTTTGCGTGTTTTACTATGAAGGAGATATAATAGAAGTTCCAGAATACGAAAATTGTGTCTCTCGTATGATTTCCAGTCGTTTTAGACTATTCGGAATATTCTAAGATTTCAGACTCCCGAGAAACCCACATTTTTCGAGGAAAATGACCTGTTTTTGCGTGTTTTACTATGAAGGAGATATAATAGAAGTTCCAGAATACGAAAATTGTGTCTCTCGTATGATTTCCAGTCGTTTTAGACTATTCGGAATATTCTAAGATTTCAGACTCCTGAGAAACCCACATTTTTCGAGGAAAATGACCTGATTTTGCGTGTTTTACTATGAAGGAGATATAATAGAAGTTCCAGAATACGAAAATTGTGTCTCTCGTATGATTTCCAGTCGTTTTAGACTATTCGGAATATTCTAAGATTTCAGACTCATGAGAAACCCACATTTTTCGATAAAAATGACCTGATTTTGCGTGTTTTACTATGAAGGAGATATAATAGAAGTTCCAGAATACCAAAATTGTGTCTCTCGTAAGATTTCCAGTCGTTTTAGACTATTCGGAATATTCTAAGATTTCAGACTCCTGAGAAACCCACATTTTTCGAGGAAAATGACCTGTTTTTGCGTGTTTTACTATGAAGGAGATATAATAGAAGTTCCAGAATACGAAAATTGTGTCTCTCGTATGATTTCCAGTCGTTTTAGAATATTCGGAATATTCTTAGATTTCAGACACCTGAGAAACCCACATTTTTCGAGGAAAATGACCTGATTTTGCGTGTTTTACTATGAAGGAGATATACTGGAAGTTTCAGAATACGAAAATTGTGTCTCTCGTATGATTTCCAGTCGTTTTAGACTATTCGGAATATTCTAAGATTTCAGACTCCCGAGAAACCCACATTTTTCGAGGAAAATGACCTGATTTTGCGTGTTTTACTATGAAGGAGATATAATAGAAGTTCCAGAATACGAAAATTGTGTCTCTCGTATGATTTCCAGTCGTTTTAGACTATTCGGAATATTCTAAGATTTCAGACTTAGGAGAAACCCACATTTTTCGAGGAAAATGACCTGATTTTGCGTGTTTTACTATGAAGGAGATATAATAGAAGTTCCAGAATACGAAAATTGTGTCTCTCGTATGATTTCCAGTCGTTTTAGACTATTCGGAATATTCTAAGATTTCAGACTCCTGAGAAACCCACATTTTTCGAGGAAAATGACCTGATTTTGCGTGTTTTACTATGAAGGAGATATAATAGAAGTTCCAGAATACGAAAATTGTGTCTCTCGTATGATTTCCAGTCGTTTTAGACTATTCGGAATATTCTAAGATTTCAGACTCTCGAGAAACCCACATTTTTCGAGGAAAATGACCTGATTTTGCGTGTTTTACTGTGAAGGAGATATAATAGAAGTTCCAGAATACGAAAATTGTGTCTCTCGTATGATTTCCAGTCGTTTTAGACTATTCGGAATATTCTAAGATTTCAGACTCCCGAGAAACCCACATTTTTCGAGGAAAATGACCTGATTTTGCGTGTTTTACTATGAAGGAGATATAATAGAAGTTCCAGAATACGAAAATTGTGTCTCTCGTATGATTTCCAGTCGTTTTAGACTATTCGGAATATTCTAAGGTTTCAGACTCCCGAGAAACCCACATTTTTCGAAGAAAATGACCTGATTTTGCGTGTTTTACTATGAAGGAGATATAATAGAAGTTCCAGAATACGAAGATTGCGTCTCTCGTATGATTTCCAGTCGTTTTAGACTATTCGGAATATTCTAAGGTTTCAGACTCCCGAGAAACCCACATTTTTCGAGGAAAATGACCTGATTTTGCGTGTTTTACTATGAAGGAGATATAATAGAAGTTCCAGAATACGAAAATTGTGTCTCTCGTACGATTTCCAGTCGTTTTAGACTATTCGGAATATTCTAAGATTTCAGACTCCCGAGAAACCCACATTTTTCGAGGAAAATGACCTGAATTTGCGTGTTTTACTATGAAGGAGATATAATAGAAGTTCCAGAATACGAAAATTGTGTCTCTCGTATGATTTCCAGTCGTTTTAGACTATTCGGAATATTCTAAGGTTTCAGACTCCCGAGAAACACACATTTTTCGAGGAAAATGACCTTATTTTGCGTGTTTTACTATGAAGGAGATATAATAGAAGTTCCAGAATACGAAAATTGTGTCTCTCGTATGATTTCCAGTCGTTTTAGACTATTCGGAATATTCTAAGGTTTCAGACTCCCGAGAAACCCACATTTTTCGAAGAAAATGACCAGTTTTTGCGTGTTTTACAATGAAGGAGATATAATAGAAGTTCCAGAATACGAAAATTGTGTCTCTCGTATGATTTCCAGTCATTCTAGACTATTCGGAATATTCTAAGGTTTCAGACTCCCGAGAAACCCACATTTTTCGAGGAAAATGACCTGATTTTGCGTGTTTTACTATGAAGGAGATATAATAGAAGTTCCAGAATACGAAATTTGTGTCTCTCGTACGATTTCCAGTCGTTTTAGACTATTCGGAATATTCTAAGATTTCAGACTCCCGAGAAACCCACATTTTTCGAGGAAAATGACCTGTTTTTGCGTGTTTTACTATGAAGGAGATATAATAGAAGTTCCAGAATACGAAAATTGTGTCTCTCGTATGATTTCCAGTCGTTTTAGACTATTCGGAATATTCTAAGGTTTCAGACTCCCGAGAAACCCACATTTTTCGAGGAAAATGACCTGATTTTGCGTGTTTTACTATGAAGGAGATATAATAGAAGTTCCAGAATACGAAAATTGTGTCTCTCGTATGATTTCCAGTCGTTTTAGACTATTCGGAATATTCTAAGATTTCAGACTCCCGAGAAACCCACATTTTTCGAGGAAAATGACCTGATTTTGCGTGTTTTACTATGAAGGAGATATAATAGAAGTTCCAGAATACGAAAATTGTGTCTCTCGTACGATTTCCAGTCGTTTTAGACTATTCGGAATATTCTAAGATTTCAGAATCCCGAGAATCCCACATTTTTCGAGGAAAATGACCTGATTTTGCGTGTTTTACTATGAAGGAGATATAATAGAAGTTCCAGAATACGAAAATTGTGTCTCTCGTATGATTTCCAGTCGTTTTAGACTATTCGGAATATTCTAAGATATCAGACTACCGAGAAACCCACATTTTTCGAAGAAAATGACCTGATTTTGCGTGTTTTACTATGAAGGAGATATAATAGAAGTTCCAGAATACGAAGATTGTGTCTCTCGTATGATTTCCAGTCGTTTTAGACTATTCGGAATATTCTAAGGTTTCAGACTCCCGAGAAACCCACATTTTTCGAGGAAAACGACCTGATTTTGCGTGTTTTACTATGAAGGAGATATAATAGAAGTTCCAGAATACGAAAATTGTGTCTCTCGTATGATTTCCAGTCGTTTTAGACTATTCGGAATATTCTAAGATTTCAGACTCCCGAGAAACCCACATTTTTCGAGGAAAATGACCTGATTTTGCGTGTTTTACTATGAAGGAGATATAATAGAAGTTCCAGAATACGAAAATTGTGTCTCTCGTATGATTTCCAGTCGTTTTAGACTATTCGGAATATTCTAAGATTTCAGACTCCTGAGAAACCCACATTTTTCGAGGAAAATGACCTGATTTTGCGTGTTTTACTATGAAGGAGATATAATAGAAGTTCCAGAATACGAAAATTGTGTCTCTCGTATGATTTCCAGTCGTTTTAGACTATTCGGAATATTCTAAGATTTCAGACTCCCGAGAAACCCACATTTTTCGAGGGAAATGACCTGATTTTGCGTGTTTTACTATGAAGGAGATATAATAGAAGTTCCAGAATACGAAAATTGTGTCTCTCGTATGATTTCCAGTCGTTTTAGACTATTCGGAATATTCTAAGATTTCAGACTCCCGAGAAACCCACATTTTTCGAGGAAGATGACCTGTTTTTGCGTGTTTTACTATGAAGGAGATATAATAGAAGTTCCAGAATACGAAAATTGTGTCTCTCGTATGATTTCCAGTCATTTTAGACTATTCGGAATATCCTAAGGTTTCAGACTCCCGAGAAACCCACATTTTTCGAGGAAAATGACCTGATTTTGCGTGTTTTACTATGAAGGAGATATAATAGAAGTTCCAGAATACGAAAATTGTGTCTCTCGTACGATTTAGAGTCGTTTTAGACTATTCGGAATATTCTAAGATTTCAGACTCCCGAGAAACCCACATTTTTCGATAAAAATGACCTTATTTTGCGTGTTTTACTATGAAGGAGATATAGTAGAAGTTCCAGAATACGAAAATTGTGTCTCTCGTATGATTTCCAGTCGTTTTAGACTATTCGGAATATTCTAAGATTTCAGACTCCCGAGAAACCCATATTTTTCGAGGAAAATGACCTGATTTTGCGTGTTTTACTATGAAGGAGATATAGTAGAAGTTCCAGAATATGAAAATTGTGTCTCTCGTGCGATTTCCAGTCGCTTTAGACCATTCGGAATATTCTAAGATTTCAGACTCCCGAGAAACCCACATTTTTCGAGGAAAATGACTTGATTTTTCGTGTTTTACTATGAAGGAGATATAATGGAAGTTCCAGAATACGAAAATTGTGTCTCTCGTACGATTTCCAGTCGTTTTAGACTATTCGGAATATTGTAAGGTTTCAGACTCCAGTGAAACCCACATTTTTCGAAGAAAATGACCTGATTTTGCGTGTTTTACTATGAAGGAGATATAATAGAAGTTCCAGAATACGAAAATTGTGTCTCTCGTATGATTTCCAGTCGTTTTAGACTATTAGGAATATTATAAGATTTCAGACTCCCGAGAAACCCACATTTTTCGATGAAAATGACCTGATTTTGCGTGTTTTACTATGAAGGAGATATAATAGAAGTTCCAGAATACGAAAATTGTGTCTCTCGTATGATTTCCAGTCGTTTTAGACTATTCGGAATATTCTAAGATTTCAGACTCCCGAGAAACCCACATTTTTCGAGGAAAATGACCTGATTTTGCGTGTTTTACTATGAAGGAGATATAATAGAAGTTCCAGAATACGAAAATTGTGTCTCTCGTATGATTTCCAGTCGTTTTAGACTATTCGGAATATTCAAAGCTTTCAGACTCCTGAGAAACCCACATTTTCCTAGAAAAATGACCTGATTTTTCGTGTTTTACTATGAAGGAGATATAATTTAAGTTCCAAAATACGAAAATTGTGTCTCTCGTATGATTTCCAGTCTTTTTTGACTATTCGGAAT
>JAENHH010000124.1:0-41867 GCA_023509865.1 Trypoxylus dichotomus
ACGGTTATAGATAGGGGATCTATTATATGTTTGCGCAGAGCATTCGCCGAGATATCTTTCAAATGAGCACCGAATTTGCGCGCGACAGGTCATTTACACCGGGAGATGCGGAGCGTTTCAATCGTTCGGGCGAAAGATCGTCCGAAATGACTGTTTATCATCGGTTATCCGGTAGATTTTTTATATAGTCAGTATTCTTACGATGCTTTGATATTCTACCGTTTGGGCGATACGGGCGTTTGAGTTTCGGGCTAAAAACGCGAAAAAATCGACCTCGAAAATGACATCTTTTGCCGACGCCTTCCGTGTCGCGCTAGCACGACGTTGTTCGACGGATACGAATGATAGACGGTCTCGATTCGATATGGTCGGTCATCCGTCGGAATTCAGACCGACCGCGCTCCGACGTCCGATTGTCAGCCATGATATTGAACATACTGTCGTTGAAAGAGAGAAAAATCCCAATCTCTTGAAGGCCAGTACCGGAACGCGCTGATTGGGCACTTTCTTCGCCTGTTTTGACCCCGAAATTTATGATGCGATAATAACGTTATCCTTTCCGTTAACGCGAGATGGCAGAAACGTCGCATTTTTTTCTGACTAAAACGACGAAATTTTGACTGTATCGAGGGTCGGAATTCTGTTTTGACTTCCTGATTGGAATCGCGGCCATAGCATGGTGTATTATGCTGAGAAATTCAGCTCTTCTAGTTCTACCGCCTAGGAGATATGGATGTTTGAAAGCTGAAGGCGTAAAAATCCAACTCTCAGCGAAGCCTCGAATGGGGTCGAGCGATATATCAAAGGCGCGGATTTCGCTGTAGATTACGATGCAAAAATTGCACTTTCCATCTCTAACCGTTATACCGCGTTTGAAGCCTCGAAATTCGGCCAAAATGATGTTTAACCCGAAACTTCTGAAGCGCCGTAAAGTATCTAAACGGTTGCAGATTGTGGGATCTTTCGGTTTGCGATTGCCTTCGAAAGCGTCGAGATCTTCAATGAGTTGAATGAATGCGATGCTGTAATCACGGCATACCTGGAGATGATGGAGAGTCATGAAGAATTCTGGCAGCATCGAAGTCCGAAAATGCGACCGTTTTTATCACTCTATCCGGTAGATTTTTACTGCGTGTACGAACAAGACTTCTTAGCATCGCTTCGATATCTCTATCCGTTTACAGGGGCAGATTACGGGCGTTTGAGGTTCGGGGCTCTCGAAACAGCTGTACCGACCTTCGAAAACGACATCTTGACGTTTTTCCCGCGTCGCGCGTCGACGCCACCTTTCGACGGACGAATTAGACAGTTTCCGATAGAAATGTCGTCCGAGCGCGGTCGCCGCTACGGACGCCCTATTCTACCGTTTAGCGGCTGCTGTCAAAGCTGAAAAAGAGAGAAAAATCCCAATCCTGAAGCGCTGTAGCAGTCGTCGGAATTGAGCCAGGGCGTCTCTTTCTTCGCCTGTTTAGAATCTCGTAGTTCCATGATAAGCTTAATTCTACTCTTCCGTTAACGATGCTAAAGAATGAACGTCGCATTTTTTCGACCAAACGACGAAATTTTTTCGGACTGAAAATCGAGGTCGGACTCGTTTTGACTTGTTTAACGGGCCGATATATTGCGCGTATTATGCCCACTCTCAGTTCAGCTGTCTCTAGTTGGTTAGGAGATATGACGCTCTGAAACAAAGGGGCGTGTAAATCCAACTCTAAAGGAGTTTCCGAATGGGGTCGAGTGATATATCACAAAGACGCGCATTTTCGCGTAGATCATGCGCGCTTGTTTGCCTTCCATCTCTAACCGTTAGCTGAGAAAATCGCGCCTGAAGCTCCGATCTTCCGAAAATTTGAACTCACACGAAATCTTGAAGCGCCGTAGCTCTAAACGGCCATAGACAGGGGATCTCGCGGTTTGCGAGTGCCGCATGCTTATATCTTCAGTCGAGCATCGTTTACGAGTCGCGCTGCGACTACGCAGATACCCGAGATGCGGATCGCTGGTCGAGAAATTTCCGGTGAAGTCGATCGAAGTCCGAATCGTTTTATCATTTTATCGGTTAGATAGGCTGTTGAATTGCAAGATTTTTACGCTTCGATATTCTACCGTTTGCTAGATAAGCGGCGTTGAGTTTCACTGGGCTTCGAAAAACGCGAAAAATCGACCTTCGGCACGACATCTCTCGACGTTTCCCGCGTCGCGCGTTAGCTTTCAACGACGCTGCTCTGGACGGATGATTAGAGATGGTTTCCGATAGAAATTAGGCGCGTGACTGACCGCGACGTCCTATTCTACCCGCGTTTACCATATGGCCTGTCAGTTGAAGCAAAGAGAGAAATCCCACTTGAAGCGCTGGTAGGGTCAGCAAGCCGAACGCTGGTTGAGCTAGGGCGTCCTTCTTCGCCTGTTTAGAATCTCCTTTCGTAGGTTCCCATGACGCTGCTGATAAGCCGAACGTCTCACTCCTTCCCGCACGCGCGCAGAAACGTCGCATTTTTTTCCGACTAAAACGATGAAATTTTTTCGACTCCGAAAATCGAGGGTCGGAATTGGGTTTTGACTTACCTGAACGCGTACATATATGGGTATGATCGTCTACTTCAGGCTCTGAGTTCTTACCCGCTTAGAGATATGGACGTCTGAGTTGAAGTTGCAAAACTCAACTCTCTTGCTGAGCTCCGAATGGGGTCGAGTGATATATAAAAGACGCGTATTTTCGCGTAGATTACGGCAAAAAGCTCTGCCTCTACTCTCTACCGTTGGCGAGAAAATCGCGTTTGTTTCGAAATTCTTCAAATGCGCACTTCCGAGCTTGAAGTGCTCGCAGCTCTAAACGGCTATAGATAGGGGATTCGGTTTGTGCGCCGCTCGAGTACATGTCGAGAGATCTTCGAACATATTTGCTGCGACCACGCATACCGAGATGCGGATCTTCGGTCGAGAAATTTCGGTGAAATATCGAAGTCCGAAATGACCGTTTTGTCATCTATCCGCGTAGCGCCGAACAAGAATTTCGCTATGACATCTTATAACTGCCTAAGAGATACGGGCGCCTGAGCTGGGCTTCGAAAAACGCGAAAAAATCGACCTCGAAAACGACATCTTCGACGTCTTCCTGCGTCGCGCGTTAACGACGCCAGTCTGACGATGAATTAGACGGTTTTCGATAGGTCCGCGAATCGATCGCACCGCCGTCCTATTCCACCGTTTATGGCTACGGGGTCAAAGCAAAAAGAGAGAAAAATCCCAACTTTGAAGCGCTGTAGCAGTCGGAACGCGTTGAGCTAGGGGCGTTCTTCTTCGCTCGTGAATCTCGTAGGTCTCTACGACGCGCCGATATTTAATCGTCTAACACCCTTCCCGTTAACGCGCAGCAGAAACGTCGGATTTTTTTCGACTAAAATGATGAAATTTTGACTCCGAAAAATCGAGGGTCGGACTTCGGCGACTACTGAACGCGGCCATATACGGGTGTATTACGCCCGAGAAATTTCACTCTTCCGTTAGGGAGATAGCGGACGTTTGAAAGTTGAAGGGGTGCAAACTCAATCCTCTTAGTCGAGCTCTGAATGAGGTCGAGTGATATATCAAAAGACGCGTATTTTCGCGTAGATTACGGCAAAAGCCTGCCTTCTATTTAACTGTTACGGAGAAAATCGCGTTTGTAAAGCCTCGAAATTTCAAAAATGTTTAACTCCGAAACTCAGCGCTTCGCAGCCCTAAACGGGTTATAGATAGGATCCTGGCTTCAGTTGCCTTCGAAAGCGTCGAGATCTTCGAACGAGCGATATTCGTAATACGCATAACAGTGATACGGAGATTCGGTCGAGAAATTTCGGGTGAAATATCGAAGTCCGAAAATTTAATCGCCGTTTTATCATCCCCATCCGGTAGCTTTGCGGGCGCCGAACAAGAATTTTTAGCACGCTTCGATATCTCTAACTGTCTTTAAGAGATACGGGCGCTCTGAAGTTCTTCGCTCGAGGTGCGCGAAAAATCGACTCCTGAAAACGACATCTTCTCGACGTTTTCTGTGTCGCGCGTTATCGACGCCAGCCTGACGATGAATTCAGACGGTTTTCGATATATGTTTATGAATTCGACTGGCGACCGCCGCGGACGTCCTATCCCACCGTTTAGCGGCTTACGGCCCGTCAAAGCTGAAAGAGAAAAATCTACTGGAAGCGCCACCGAGCAACTGGTTTCAGGCGCTTCTTCGCCTCGTTTAGAACTCTCGTAGTAACCCATGATGCTGATATAAGCTTAACGTTCCACCTTCCTGCCAACGCGCAAAGCAGAACGTCGCATTTTCGACTAAAACGATGAAATTTTCGACTTCGAAAAATGAGGTCGGATTCGGGGCCTTTGACTTTACTGGAACGTGGCCATATGCAGTGTATTACGCCTCGAGAAATTTTCGCTCTCAGTTCCACCGTTTAGAGATATGACGTTTGAAAGTTGAAGGGGTGCAAATTCAACCCTTAAAGGAGCCTGAATCGTCGAGTGAGATCGAAGATTTTGTATTTTTCGCGTAGATTACGGTAAAAAGTTTGCCTCTCTATTCTTACCGTTAGGCGAGAAAATCGCGTTTGTAAAGCCTTCGAAATTTCAAAATGTTTAATCTGAACTCCGAAGCTGCCGTAGCCCTAAACGGCCAGATAGGATCCTGCCTGTAGCCGTTCGAGTAGCGCGTCGAGATCTTTGAAATGAGGCTATTCGAATGCGTCGCGTTGCGACCACGCATATCGAGATATGGAGGCCTGGTCGAGAAATTTCGGTGAAATATCGAAGTCTGAAAATGACCGTTTTATCATCTCATTCGGTGATTTTTATGGCGCGAACAAGATTTTTTTTTATATTATTTCGATATCTCTACCGCCAGATACGGGCGTTTTCAGGGGCTTCGGAAATGCGAAAAATCGACTCTCGAAAACGACATCTTTCGCCGACGTTTTCCTGCGCGTCGCGCAATCACCGCCGTTCGACGGAGGACGATGGTTTCGATAGAAAATACGCCGCGAATCGATTGCGACCGCCGTCGGACAAACTTCATTTCGTATTAGCGGCTCAGTCAAAGTTGAAAAAGAGCGGCGGTAAATCTCCACTTTGAAGCGCTGTAGCAGCCGGAACGCGTTACTGTCAGGCGTCCTTCTTTTCGCCTGTTTAGAACTCGTAGGGTACCCGATAGTTTAACGTCTATCCTTCCCGTTAACGCGCTGCAGAAACGTCGCATTTTTTTTTCCAAAACGGTACCGATGACCGAATTCCTTTGGGCTTGGATTCTACTGAACGCGGCTATATATGCAGGCTGAGTATATACCCTGATATAATTATTCTTTATTCCTTTTAGGAGATATATTTTGAGACCGATAGTCTCAACTAAACAAAATACATCAACTGAGTTTATCAGCCACACCATATTATTGTACAATAAATCGCGTACTCTTGCTCGAAATTTACAGCGCAAAGTTTCACATCTCTATTTTATGCCATTAAGTTTATTTATGATAAGCGAAAATCGATTTTCTCTTTAAAATGTGCTTGATAATATTGAACAAGACTTTGCTTAAGCTTATTTTAAATGATTTCCGTGGCTCGATGTAAACGCGAAAATTCGACCTGAACGACATTTCTGACGTTCTGAATGTCGAATTTGAGCTGCATTTCGATTACAGATTTCTGCGGATTCTTACCGTTCAGACGCTGTATATGGTCGGCCTTCAGTTGAAAAGAGAGCAGTGGTCCCAATCCTTTGAAGCGCTTGTAGCAGCCGGAACGCTGCTTGAGCTAGGGCGTCCTTCTTCGCCTCGTTTGTAGGAATCCCCCGCTTATTATGACGCGTTGATAGCATGAACGTCTACTTTCCCGTTAACAGAGAGCAGCAGAACGTCGCATTTTTTCGACTTCAAACGATGAAATTTTTGATCGTTCGAAAATCGAGGGTCGAATTTCCTGGGGTTTTGATTCTTGTTGAACGGTGCCATATATGGTTCGAGAAATGTATTGCACTTCAGCTCTTTGCCTGGTTTGGGAGTGGATCGTTTGAAAGTTGAAGGGTGCAAATTTCAACTCTTGTGCTAAAGGATTTCCTCTGACAGGGGTCGAGTGATATATTAAAAGACGCGTATTTCTTCGCGTAGATTACGGTAAAAAAGTTTGCCTCTCTTATTCTTACCGTTAACGAGAAAATCGCGTTTGTTGCCTGGAAATTTCATCGCGCTTAACTCCGAAATCCTCTTGAAGTGCCGCAGCCCTAAACGGTTACAGATAGGGATCCTGGTTTGCGCTTGCTCCGAGGCATGCTGTCGAGATCTAAATGAGCATCGAATGCAGCCGCGCCAGTGACTACGATACTGAGATGCGATTACGAGAAATTTCGGTCGAAAGCCATCGAAGTCCGAAAATGACCGTTTCTCATTCCATCCGGTTTATGCGCGCCGAACAATACTTTTTATCGCTTCGATATCTTACCGTTTAAGAGATACTGAAGGCGTCTGAAGCCTGGGGTCAAAAACGCGAAAAAAATCGACTGAAACGACATCTTCGACGTTTTCCGTGTCGCGCGTTAACGACGCCGTAAAATTGACGGGATTTATTAGATATTTTCCGATAGAAAATGTTTGCGAATGATTGATATCGCACCGCCGTCCTAGCCTTCCAACTCGTTTGCTAGTTGATATTCTGTCAAAGTTGAAAAGCTATATGAAAAATCTTCAATCCTTGAAGGCCAGCGTCGGAACGCGCCGATTAGGCTGTCCTTCTCTGCCTGTTTTAGAATCTCCGTAGTCTACTCACGACGGCGCTGATATAGTTTAGTCATCTACTTTCCTGTTGAACGCAGCAGAAACGGTCGCATTTTTTCCGACATTAAAACGACGAGTTGACCTTCGGAAAATCGAGGGTCGGAACTTCGGCCTTTACTGGAACGCGGCCATATATGCGGTATTATGCGCCGAGAAGTTTCAGTTCTAGTTCTGCAGTTTGTAGCAGGACGCCGGAGTTGAAGGGGTGCAAAACTCCACTCGATGCCGAGTCGAGTGATATATCAAAGATGCTGTATCTCGCAGATTACGGTAAAAAATATCTTCAATCTTCGTACAGTAATCGCGCTCTAGTTTCGAAATTCCCCAAATGTTAACTCCGAAACTTTGAAGTGCCGTAGCCCTAAACGGCCATAGATAAATCCTGGTTTGCGCCGTTCTTCGAAAGGCGTCGAAGATCTTCGAATGAGTTATGGCGCGTTAGTGATCACGCATACCGAGATTGCGAGATTTTCGGTCGAGAATTCTCGGTGAAATATCGAAGTTCGAAATGACCGTTTTGACATCTGATCGTGGATTTTGAGATGAACAAGAATTTATATTATGATTTCGAACATTTAGAGATTATGGTGGTTGAGTTCTAAATGAAACATGCAGTACTGACTGAAACGCGATCTTCGACGTTTTCCGTCGCTGTTATCGCCGTTCGACGGATATCTGACGCTGCTTCGAGGGTCGTCCGCGGAATGATTGCGACTTCGCCGGGACGGGCCCATATTTACCGTTTAGCGGTTTGGCCTGTCAGTTGAAAGAGAGAAATCCCAACTTTGCGCGCTGTAGCAATGGAACGCGCTGAGCTCAGGCGTTTTCTTCTGCCTCGTTTAGAATCTCCGTAGTCTTATGACAGCGCTGATAGTTTGAATGTCTAATTTTCCGTTATGCGCAGCAGAGTCGTCGCATTTTTTTCGCTGGATTAAAATGATGAAAGTTCTTTCGATTCGAAAGGAGGGTCGGAATTTCGGGTTTGATTTGAACGGCAGTGGCCATATATGGGCGTAATACGCCCGAGATTTCCTTAGTTCTTACCTGGGTTTAGGGCATATGATTGTCTGTGTTGAGGTGCAAACTCCAACTCCTAAATGAAAGCCTGAATGAGGCCGAGTGATTTCGCGTAGATTATGAAAGTTTGCCCTCTCTGTCTTAACTGTTATGAGAAAATCGCGTTTAAAGCCTCGAAATTCCCAAAATGTCTTAATCTTCCGAAATCTCTGAAGCGTTGCAGCTGCCTAAACGGGCCATAGATAGGATCCTGTTTGCTACTGTTCGAAAAATAGCGTCGAGACTTAGGTCGAATGCACTGACATATGTTGCGGCCACGATGCGGAGCCCTAGGTCGAGAATTCTCGGTCCGAAGCCATCGAAGTCTGAAAATGACTGTTTGTCATCTCTATCCGCAAGATTACTTTAGCACGCTCGATATCTTCCACCGCCTAAGAGATTGCGGCTGCCTGAATCTTGATTTCGCGAGCGGAAACATCGACCCGAAAACGACATCTCGACGCTTTCCGAACGGCGCGTTAACGACGATTACCTGGACGACGATAGATGTCGTTTTCGATGGTCGATTTTTTTCAGAATCGATTGCGAAAGCCGCGACGAAATCTCCAAACCCGGCCCGGGATTCTCTAAACGGTTGAGTAGAGGCGATATCAATCTCTTATACAGAAGCGTGCTAAAAAATTCTTGTTCGGCGCGCAAAAATCTACCGGATAGGATGATAAAAACGGTCATTTTCGGACTTCGATATTTCACCGAAATTTCTCGACCGAATCTCCGCATCTCGGTTATGCGTGGTCGCAGCGCGACCGTTCGGTGCTCATTTGAAAGATCTCGACGCGTACTTTCGAACGGCGCAAACCGGGATCCTATCTATAACCGTTTAGGAGCTACGGCGCTTCAAAGTTTCGAGTTAAGCATTTTTGGAAATTTCGAAACTTTAAACGCGATTTTCTCCTTAACGGTTAGAGATAGAGAGGCAAACTTTTTACCGTAATCTACGCGAAAATACGCGTCTTTTGATATATCCACTCGACCCATTCGGAGCTCCTTTAAGGAGTTGAGTTTTGCACCCTTCAACTTTCAAACGTCCATATCTCCTAAACGGTTAGGGCTAGGGAGCTGAAATTTCTCAGGCGTAATACACCCATATATGGCCACGTTCCGGTAGGGTCAAAACCCCGAAATTCCGACCCTCGATTTTCGGGTCGAAAAAATTTCATCGTTTTGGTCAGAAAAAAATGCGACGTTTCTGCTGCGCGTTGACTTGGGAAGAGTTAGACGTTCGCTTATCGGCGCGTCGTAAGGACCCCTACGAGGGTTCTAAACAGGCGAAAGAAGGACGCCCTAGCTCAACGCGTTTCCGACGCTACAGCGCTTCAAAGTTGGGATTTTTTTTCTCTCTTTTTCAACTTTGACGGGCCGTAGCCGCTAAACGGTTAGAGATAGGACGTCCGCAGCGGTCGCAATCGATTCCGCGGACATTTTTCTATCGGAAACCGTCTAATTCGTCCGTCCGAACGGCGTCGTTAACGCGCGACACGAGAAAACGTCGAAAGATGTCGTTTTCAGGTCGATTTTTCGCGTTTTCGAAGCCCCGAAACTTCAAACGCCCGTATCTCTTAAACGGTTAGAGATATCGAAGCGTGCTAAAAAAAATCTTGTTCGGCGCGCAAAAATCTACCGGATAGGATGATAAAAACGGTCATTTTCGCACTTCGATATTTCACCGAAATTTCTCGACCGAATCTCCGTATCTCGGTTATGCGTGGTCGCAGCGCGACAGTTTCAGTGCTCATTTCAAAGATCTCGACGCGTACTTTCGAACGGCGCAAACCGGGATCCCTATCTATAACCGTTTAGGAGCTACGGCGCTTCAAAGTTTCGGAGTTAAGCATTTTTGGAAATTTCGAAACTTTAAACGCGATTTTCTCCTTAACGGTTAGAGATAGAGAAGGCAAACTTTTTTACCGTAATCTACGCGAAAATACGCGTCTTTTGATATATCACTCGGCCCCATTCGGAGCTCCTTTAAGGAGTTGAGTTTTGCACCTTCAACTTTCAAACGTCCATATCTCCTAAACGGTTAGGGGCTAGGGAGCTGAAATTTCTCAGGCGTAATACACCCATATATGGCCACGTTCGGTAGGGTCAAAACCCCGGAAATTCCGACCCTCGATTTTCGGGTCGAAAAAAATTTCATCGTTTTGGTCAGAAAAAAATGCGACGTTTCTGCTGCGCGTTCACGGGAAGAGTTAGCCGTTCGCTTATCGGCGCGTCGTAAGGACCCCTACGAGGGTTCTAAACAGGCGAAAGAAGGACGCCCTAGCTCAACGCGTTCCGACGCTACAGCGCTTCAAAGTTGGGATTTTTTCTCTCTTTTCAACTTTGACGGGCCGTAGCCGCTAAACAGTTAGAGATAGGACGTCCGCGGCGGTCGCAATCGATTCCGCGGACATTTTCTATCGGAAACCGTCTGAATTCGTCCGTCCGAACGGCGTCGTTAACGCGCGACACGGGAAAACGTCGAAAGATGTCGTTTTCGGGGTCGATTTTTCGCGTTTTTCGAAGCCCCGAAACTTCAAACGCCCGTATCTCTTAAACGGTTAGAGATATCGAAGCGTGCTAAAGAAATTCTTGTTCGGCGCGCAAAAATCTACCGGATAGGATGATAAAAACGGTCATTTTCGGACTTCGATATTTCACCGAAATTTCTCGACCGAATCTCCGCATCTCGGTTATGCGTGGTCGCAGCGCGACCGTTCGGTGCTCATTTGAAAGATCTCGACGCGTATTTTCGAACGGCGCAAACCGGGATCCCTATCTATAACCGTTTAGGAGCTACGGCGCTTCAAAGTTTCGGAGTTAAGCAGCATTTTTGGAAATTTCGAAACTTTAAACGCGATTTTCTCCTTAACGGTTAGAGATAGAGAGGCAAACTTTTTTTTACCGTAATCTACGCGAAAATACGCGTCTTTTGATATATCACTCGACCTCATTCGGAGCTCATTTAAGGAGTTGAGTTTTGCACCCCTTCAACTTTCAAACGTCCATATCTCCTAAACGGTTAGGGCTAGGGAGCTGAAATTTCTCAGGCGTAATACACCCATATATGGCCACGTTCCGGTAGGGTCAAAACCCCGAAATTCCGACCCTCGATTTTTCGGGTCGAAAAAATTTCATCGTTTTGGTCAGAAAAAAATGCGACGTTTCTGCTGCGCGTTAACGGGAAGAGTTAGACGTTCGCTTATCGGCGCGTCGTAAGGACCCTACGAGGGTTCTAAACAGGCGAAAGAAGGACGCCCTAGCTCAACGCGTTCCGACGCTACAGCGCTTCAAAGTTGGGATTTTTTTTCTCTCTTTTTCAACTTTGACGGGCCGTAGCCGCTAAACGGTTAGAGATAGGACATCCGCGGCGGTCGCAATCGATTCCGCGGACATTTTTCTATCGGAAACCGTCTAATTCGTCCGTCCGAACGGCGTCGTTAACGCGCGACACGGGAAAACGTCGAAAGATGTCGTTTTCGGGGTCGATTTTTTCGCGTTTTTTCGAAGCCCCGAAACTTCAAACGCCCGTATCTCTTAAACGGTTAGAGATATCGAAGCGTGCTATAAAAATTCTTGTTCGGCGCGCAAAAATCTACCGGATAGGATGATAAAAACGGTCATTTTCGGACTTCGATATTTCACCGAAATTTCTCGACCGAATCTCCGCATCTCGGTTATGCGTGGTCGCAGCGCGACCGTTCGGTGCTCATTTGAAAGATCTCGACGCGTACTTTCGAACGGCGCAAACCGGGATCCCCTATCTATAACCGTTTAGGAGCTACGGCGCTTCAAAGTTTCGGAGTTAAGCATTTTTGGAAATTTCGAAACTTTAAACGCGATTTTCTCCTTAACGGTTAGAGATAGAAGAGGCAAACTTTTTTACCGTAATCTACGCGAAAATACGCGTCTTTTGATATATCACTCGACCCCATTCGGAGCTCCTTTAAGGAGTTGAGTTTTGCACCCCTTCAACTTTCAAACGTCCATATCTCCTAAACGGTTAGGGCTAGGGAGCTGAAATTTCTCAGGCGTAATACACCCATATATGGCCACGTTCCGGTAGGAGTCAAAACCCGAAATTCCGACCCTCGATTTTTCGGGTCGAAAAAATTTCATCGTTTTGGTCAGAAAAAAATGCGACGTTTCTGCTGCGCGTTAACAGGAAGAGTTAGACGTTCGCTTATCGGCGCGTCGTAAGGACCCCTACGAGGGTTCTAAACAGGCGAAAGAAGGACGCCCTAGGTCAACGCGTTCCGACGCTACAGCGCTTCAAAGTTGGGATTTTTTCTCTCTTTTCAACTTTGACGGGCCGTAGCCGCTAAACGGTTAGAGATAGGACGTCCGCGGCGGTCGCAATCGATTCCGCGGACATTTTCTATCGGAAACCGTCTAATTCGTCCGTCCGAACGGCGTCGTTAACGCGCGACACGGGAAAACGTCGAAAGATGTCGTTTTCGGGGTCGATTTTTCGCGTTTTTCGAAGCCCGAAACTTCAAACGCCCGTATCTCTTAAACGGTTAGAGATATCGAAGCGTGCTAAAAAATTCTTGTTCGGCGCGCAAAAATCTACCGGATAGGATGATAAAAACGGTCATTTTCGGACTTCGATATTTCACCGAAATTTCTCGACCGAATCTCCGCATCTCGGTTATGCGTGGTCGCAGCGCGACCGTTCGGTGCTCATTTGAAAGATCTCGACGCGTACTTTCCGAACGGCGCAAACCGGGATCCCCTATCTATAACCGTTTAGGAGCTACGGCGCTTCAAAGTTTCGGAGTTAAGCATTTTTGGAAATTTCGAAACTTTAAACGCGATTTTCTCCTTAACGGTTAGAGATAGAGAGGCAAACTTTTTTACCGTAATCTACGCGAAAATACGCGTCTTTTGATATATCACTCGACCCCATTCAGAGCTCCTTTAAGGAGTTGAGTTTGCACCTTCAACTTTCAAACGTCCATATCTCCTAAACGGTTAGGGCTAGGGAGCTGAAATTTCTCAGGCGTAATACACCCATATATGGCCACGTTCCGGTAGGGTCAAAACCCCGAAATTCCGACCCTCGATTTTCGAGTCGAAAAAAATTTCATCGTTTTGGTCAGAAAAAAATGCGACGTTTCTGCTGCGCGTTGACGGGAAGAGTTAGACGTTCGCTTATCGGCGCGTCGTAAGGACCCTACGAGGGTTCTAAACAGGCGAAAGAAGGACGCCCTAGCTCAACGCGTTCCGACGCTACAGCGCTTCAAAGTTGGGATTTTTTTTTCTCTCTTTTTCAACTTTGACGGGCCGTAGCCGCTAGACGGTTAGAGATAGAAAATCTGTAACTAAATGCAGCAAATTCTAAACGGTTCAAAGAACTGAAAGGCATTTTAAATACCCTGATGATATTTAAGTACTTAACGATGCATTTAAGTAATAAGCAATATTAGTGCTTTCATTAAGAAAATGTGTTTCGCTTATCCTCATGTAAAAACTTAGTGATGAAGAGTTATGGAGTTCATATAAAGTGGATAAACTATGTGTGGAAACTTTGCGGCAGTGGGAAATGAAAGAAATTAGCTTTTGGCGTTACAATAATATGGTGTGAACCGGTAAACCACGCAGATGATTGGTATTTTTGTTTAGTTGAGACCTCCAGTTATTATAAAAGGAATAAGAATAAAATTATATGTATATATAATATACACCCATATATGGCCACGTTCCGGTAGGGTCAAAACCCCGAAATTCCGACCCTCGATTTTTCGTTTTGGTCAGAAAAAAATGCGACGTTTCTGCTGCGCGTTAACGGGAAGAGTTAGACGTTCGCTTATCGGCGCGTCGTAAGGACCCCTACGAGGGTTCTAAACAGGCGAAAGAAGGACGCCCTAGCTCAACGCGTTCCGACGCTACAGCGCTTCAAAGTTGGGATTTTTTTTCTCTCTTTTTCAACTTTGACGGGCCGTAGCCGCTAAACGGTTAGAGATAGGACGTCCGCGGCGGTCGCAATCGATTCCGCGGACATTTTTCTATCGGAAACCGTCTAATTCGTCCGTCCGAACGGCGTCGTTAACGCGCGACACGGGAAAACGTCGAAAGATGTCGTTTTCGGGGTCGATTTTTCGCGTTTTTCGAAGCCCCGAAACTTCAAACGCCCGTATCTCTTAAACGGTTAGAGATATCGAAGCGTGCTAAAAAATCTTGTTCGGCGCGCAAAAATCTACCGGATAGGATGATAAAAACGGTCATTTTCGGACTTCGATATTTCACCGAAATTTCTCGACCGAATCTCCGTATCTCGGTTATGCGTGGTCGCAGCGCGACCGTTCGGTGCTCATTTCAAAGATCTCGACGCGTACTTTCGAACGGCGCAAACCGGGATCCTATCTATAACCGTTTAGGAGCTACGGCGCTTCAAAGTTTCGGAGTTAAGCATTTTTGGAAATTTCGAAACTTTAAACGCGATTTTCTCCTTAACGGTTAGAGATAGAGAGGCAAACTTTTTTACCGTAATCTACGCGAAAATACGCGTCTTTTGATATATCACTCGACCCCATTCGGAGCTCCTTTAAGGAGTTGAGTTTTGCACCCTTCAACTTTCAAACGTCCATATCTCCTAAACGGTTAGGGCTAGGGAGCTGAAATTTCTCAGGCGTAATACACCCATATATGGCCACGTTCCGGTAGGGTCAAAACCCCGAAATTCCGACCCTCGATTTTTCGGGTCGAAAAAATTTCATCGTTTTGGTCAGAAAAAATGCGACGTTTCTGCTGCGCGTTGACGGGAAGAGTTAGACGTTCGCTTATCGGCGCGTCATGGAGACCCTACGAGGGTTCTAAACAGGCGAAAAGAAGGACGCCTAGCTCAACGCGTTCCGACGCTACAGCGCTTCAAAGTTGGGATTTTTTTTCTCTCTTTTTCAACTTTGACGGGCCGTAGCCGCTAAACGGTTAGAGATAGGACGTCCGCGGCGGTCGCAATCGATTCCGCGGACATTTTTCTATCGGAAACCGTCTAATTCGTCCGTCCGAACGGCGTCGTTAACGCGCGACACGGGAAAACGTCGAAAGATGTCGTTTTAGGGGTCGATTTTTCGCGTTTTTTCGAAGCCCCGAAACTTCAAACGCCCGTATCTCTTAAACGGTTAGAGATATCGAAGCGTGCTAAAAAAATTCTTGTTCGGCGCGCAAAAATCTACCGGATAGGATGATAAAAACGGTCATTTTCGGACTTCGATATTTCACCGAAATTTCTCGACCGAATCTCCGCATCTCGGTTATGCGTGGTCGCAGCGCGACAGATTTCGGTGCTCATTTGAAAGATCTCGACGCGTACTTTCGAACGGCGCAAACCGGGATCCCCTATCTATAACCGTTTAGGAGCTACGGCGCTTCAAAGTTTCGGAGTTAAGCATTTTTGGAAATTTCGAAACTTTAAACGCGATTTTCTCCTTAACGGTTAGAGATAGAGAGGCAAACTTTTTTTTACCGTAATCTACGCGAAAATACGCGTCTTTTGATATATCACTCGACCTCATTCGGAGCTCATTTAAGGAGTTGAGTTTTGCACCCCTTCAACTTTCAAACGTCCATATCTCTAAACGGTTAGGGCTAGGAGCTGAAATTTCTCAGGCGTAATACACCCATATATGGCCACGTTCCGGTAGGGTCAAAACCCGAAATTCCGACCCTCGATTTTTCGGGTCGAAAAAATTTCATCGTTTTGGTCAGAAAAAATGCGACGTTTCTGCTGCGCGTTGACGGGAAGAGTTAGACGTTCGCTTATCGGCGCGTCGTAAGGACCCCTACGAGGTTCTAAACAGGCGAAAGAAGGACGCCCTAGCTCAACGCGTTCCGACGCTACAGCGCTTCAAAGTTGGGATTTTTTCTCTCTTTTTCAACTTTGACGGGCCGTAGCCGCTAAACGGTTAGAGATAGGACGTCCGCGGCGGTCGCAATCGATTCCGCGGACATTTTCTATCGGAAACCGTCTGAATTCGTCCGTCCGAACGGCGTCGTTAACGCGCGACACGGGAAAACGTCGAAAGATGTCGTTTTCGGGGTCGATTTTTCGCGTTTTTCGAAGCCCCGAAACTTCAAACGCCCGTATCTCTTAAACGGTTAGAGATATCGAAGCGTGCTAAAAAAATTCTTGTTCGGCGCGCAAAAATCTACCGGATAGGATGATAAAAACGGTCATTTTCGGACTTCGATATTTCACCGAAATTTCTCGACCGAATCTCCGCATCTCGGTTATGCGTGGTCGCAGCGCGACAGATTTCGGTGCTCATTTGAAAGATCTCGACGCGTACTTTCGAACGGCGCAAACCGGGATCCTATCTATAACCGTTTAGGAGCTACGGCGCTTCAAAGTTTCGGAGTTAAGCATTTTTGGAAATTTCGAAACTTTAAACGCGATTTTCTCCTTAACGGTTAGAGATAGAGAACAAACTTTTTTACCGTAATCTACGCGAAAATACGCGTCTTTTGATATATCACTCGACCCCATTCGGAGCTCCTTTAAGGAGTTGAGTTTTGCACCCTTCAACTTTCAAACGTCCATATCTCCTAAACGGTTAGGGCTGGGAGCTGAAATTTCTCAGGCGTAATACACCCATATATGGCCACGTTCCGGTAGGGTCAAAACCCCGAAATTCCGACCCTCGATTTTTCGGGTCGAAAAAATTTCATCGTTTTGGTCAGAAAAAAATGCGACGTTTCTGCTGCGCGTTAACGGGAAGAGTTAGACGTTCGCTTATCGGCGCGTCGTAAGGACCCCTACGAGGGTTCTAAACAGGCGAAAGAAGGACGCCCAGCTCAACGCGTTCCGACGCTACAGCGCTTCAAAGTTGGGATTTTTTTTCTCTCTTTTTCAACTTTGACGGGCCGTAGCCGCTAAACGGTTAGAGATAGGACGTCCGCGGCGGTCGCAATCGATTCCGCGGACATTTTTCTATCGGAAACCGTCTAATTCGTCCGTCCGAACGGCGTCGTTAACGCGCGACACGGGAAAACGTCGAAAGATGTCGTTTTCGGGGTCGATTTTTTCGCGTTTTTTCGAAGCCCCGAAACTTCAAACGCCCGTATCTCTTAAACGGTTAGAGATATCGAAGCGTGCTAAAAAAATTCTTGTTCGGCGCGCAAAAATCTACCGGATAGGATGATAAAAACGGTCATTTTCGGACTTCGATATTTCACCGAAATTTCTCGACCGAATCTCCGCATCTCGGTTATGCGTGGTCGCAGCGCGACCGTTCGGTGCTCATTTGAAAGATCTCGACGCGTACTTTCCGAACGGCGCAAACCGGAATCCCCTATCTATAACCGTTTAGGAGCTACGGCGCTTCAAAGTTTCGGAGTTAAGCATTTTTGGAAATTTCGAAACTTTAAACGCGATTTTCTCCTTAACGGTTAGAGATAGAGAGGCAAACTTTTTTTTACCGTAATCTACGCGAAAATACGCGTCTTTTGATATATCACTCGACCCCATTCGGAGCTCATTTAAGGAGTTGAGTTTTGCACCCTTCAACTTTCAAACGTCCATATCTCCTAAACGGTTAGGGCTAGGGAGCTGAAATTTCTCAGGCGTAATACACCCATATATGGCCACGTTCCGGTAGGGTCAAAACCCCGAAATTCCGACCCTCGATTTTTCGGGTCGAAAAAATTTCATCGTTTTGGTCAGAAAAAATGCGACGTTTCTGCTGCGCGTTGACGGGAAGAGTTAGACGTTCGCTTATCGGCGCGTCGTAAGGACCCTACGAGGGTTCTAAACAGGCGAAAGAAGGACGCCCTAGCTCAACGCGTTCCGACGCTACAGCGCTTCAAAGTTGGGATTTTTTCTCTCTTTTTCAACTTTGACGGGCCGTAGCCGCTAAACGGTTAGAGATAGGACGTCCGCGGCGGTCGCAATCGATTCCGCGGACATTTTTCTATCGGAAACCGTCTAATTCGTCCGTCCGAACGGCGTCGTTAACGCGCGACACGGGAAAACGTCGAAAGATGTCGTTTTCGGGGTCGATTTTTCGCGTTTTCGAAGCCCCGAAACTTCAAACGCCCGTATCTCTTAAACGGTTAGAGATATCGAAGCGTGCTAAAAAAATTCTTGTTCGGCGCGCAAAAATCTACCGGATAGGATGATAAAAACGGTCATTTTCGGACTTCGATATTTCACCGAAATTTCTCGACCGAATCTCCGCATCTCGGTTATGCGTGGTCGCAGCGCGACCGTTCGGTGCTCATTTGAAAGATCTCGACGCGTACTTTCGAACGGCGTAAACCGGAATCCCCTGTCTATAACCGTTTAGGAGCTACGGCGCTTCAAAGTTTCGGAGTTAAGCATTTTTGGAAATTTCGAAACTTTAAACGCGATTTTCTCCTTAACGGTTAGAGATAGAGAGGCAAACTTTTTTTTACCGTAATCTACGCGAAAATACGCGTCTTTTGATATATCACTCGACCCCATTCGGAGCTCCTTTAAGGAGTTGAGTTTTGCACCCCTTCAACTTTCAAACGTCCATATCTCCTAAACGGTTAGGAGCTAGGGAGCTGAAATTTCTCAGGCGTAATACACCCATATATGGCCACGTTCCGGTAGGAGTCAAAACCCCGAAATTCCGACCCTCGATTTTTCGGGTCGAAAAATTTCATCGTTTTGGTCAGAAAAAATGCGACGTTTCTGCTGCGCGTTGACGGGAAGAGTTAGACGTTCGCTTATCGGCGCGTCGTAAGGACCCTACGAGGGTTCTAAACAGGCGAAAGAAGGACGCCCTAGCTCAACGCGTTCCGACGCTACAGCGCTTCAAAGTTGGGATTTTTTCTCTCTTTTTCAACTTTGACGGGCCGTAGCCGCTAAACGGTTAGAGATAGGACGTCCGCGGCGGTCGCAATCGATTCCGCGGACATTTTCTATCGGAAACCGTCTAATTCGTCCGTCCGAACGGCGTCGTTAACGCGCGACACGGGAAAACGTCGAAAGATGTCGTTTTCGGGGTCGATTTTTTCGCGTTTTTCGAAGCCCCGAAACTTCAAACGCCCGTATCTCTTAAACGGTTAGAGATATCGAAGCGTGCTAAAAATTCTTGTTGGGCGCGCAAAAATCTACCGGATAGGATGATAAAAACGGTCATTTTCGGACTTCGATATTTCACCGAAATTTCTCGATCGAATCTCCGCATCTCGGTTATGCGTGGTCGCAGCGCGACCGTTCGGTGCTCATTTGAAAGATCTCGACGCGTACTTTCGAACGGCGCAAACCGGGATCCCCTATCTATAACCGTTTAGGAGCTACGGCGCTTCAAAGTTTCGGAGTTAAGCATTTTTGGAAATTTCGAAACTTTAAACGCGATTTTCTCCTTAACGGTTAGAGATAGAGAGGCAAACTTTTTTTTACCGTAATCTACGCGAAAATACGCGTCTTTTGATATTTCACTCGACCTCATTCGGAGCTCATTTAAGGAGTTGAGTTTTGCACCCCTTCAACTTTCAAACGTCCATATCTCTAAACGGTTAGGGCTAGGGAGCTGAAATTTCTCAGGCGTAATACACCCATATATGGCCACGTTCCGGTAGGGTCAAAACCCCGAAATTCCGACCCTCGATTTTCGAGTCGAAAAAATTTCATCGTTTTGGTCAGAAAAAAATGCGACGTTTCTGCTGCGCGTTAACGGGAAGAGTTAGACGTTCGCTTATCGGCGCGTCGTAAGGACCCCTACGAGGGTTCTAAACAGGCGAAAGAAGGACGCCCTAGCTCAACGCGTTCCGACGCTACAGCGCTTCAAAGTTGGGATTTTTTTTCTCTCTTTTTCAACTTTGACGGGCCGTAGCCGCTAAACGGTTAGAGATAGGACGTCCGCGGCGGTCGCAATCGATTCCGCGGACATTTTTCTATCGGAAACCGTCTAATTCGTCCGTCCGAACGGCGTCGTTAACGCGCGACACGAGAAAACGTCGAAAGATGTCGTTTTCGGGGTCGACCCGAAACTTCAAACGCCCGTATCTCTTAAACGGTTAGAGATATCGAAGCGTGCTAAAAAATTCTTGTTCGGCGCGCAAAAATCTACCGGATAGGCATGATAAAAACGGTCATTTTCGGACTTCGATATTTAAGTACTTAACGATGCATTTAAGTAATAAGCAATATTAGTGCTTTCATTAAGAAAATGTGTTTCGCTTATCCTCATGTAAAAACTTAGTGATGAAGAGTTATGGAGTTCATATAAAGTGGATAAACTATGTGTGGAAACTTTGCGGCAGTGGGAAATGAAAGAAATTAGCTTTTGGCGTTACAATAATATGGTGTGAACCGGTAAACCACGCAGATGATTGGTATTTTTGTTTAGTTGAGACCTCCAGTTATTATAAAAGGAATAAGAATAAAATTATATGTATATATAATATACACCCATATATGGCCACGTTCCGGTAGGGTCAAAACCCCGAAATTCCGACCCTCGATTTTTCGGGTCGAAAAAATTTCATCGTTGTGGTCAGAAAAAAATGCGACGTTTCTGCTGCGCGTTGGCAGGAAGAGTTAGACGTTCGCTTATCGGCGCGTCGTAAGGACCCTACGAGGGTTCTAAACAGGCGAAAGAAGGACGCCCTAGCTCAACGCGTTCCGACGCTACAGCGCTTCAAAGTTGGGATTTTTTCTCTCTTTTCAACTTTGACGGGCCGTAGCCGCTAAACGGTTAGAGATAGGACGTCCGCGGCGGTCGCAATCGATTCCGCGGACATTTTCTATCGGAAACCGTCTAATTCGTCCGTCCGAACGGCGTCGTTAACGCGCGACACGGGAAAACGTCGAAAGATGTCGTTTTCGGGGTCGATTTTTCGCGTTTTTCGAAGCCCCGAAACTTCAAACGCCCGTATCTCTTAAACGGTTAGAGATATCGAAGCGTGCTAAAAAAAATCTTGTTCGGCGCGCAAAAATCTACCGGATAGGATGATAAAAACGGTCATTTTCGCACTTCGATATTTCACCGAAATTTCTCGACCGAATCTCCATATCTCGGTTATGCGTGGTCGCAGCGCGACCGTTCGGTGCTCATTTCAAAGATCTCGACGCGTACTTTCCGAACGGCGCAAACCGGGATCCTATCTATAACCGTTTAGGAGCTACGGCGCTTCAAAGTTTCGGAGTTAAGCATTTTTGGAAATTTCGAAACTTTAAACGCGATTTTCTCCTTAACGGTTAGAGATAGAGAGGCAAACTTTTTACCGTAATCTACGCGAAAATACGCGTCTTTTGATATATCACTCGACCCCATTCGGAGCTCCTTTAAGGAGTTGAGTTTTGCACCCTTCAACTTTCAAACGTCCATATCTCCTAAACGGTTAGGGCTAGGGAGCTGAAATTTCTCAGGCGTAATACACCCATATATGGCCACGTTCCGGTAGGAGTCAAAACCCCGAAATTCCGACCCTCGATTTTTCGGGTCGAAAAAATTTCATCGTTTTGGTCAGAAAAAAATGCGACGTTTCTGCTGCGCGTTGGCAGGAAGAGTTAGACGTTCGCTTATCGGCGCGTCGTAAGGACCCTACGAGGGTTCTAAACAGGCGAAAGAAGGACGCCCTAGCTCAACGCGTTCCGACGCTACAGCGCTTCAAAGTTGGGATTTTTTCTCTCTTTTTCAACTTTGACGGGCCGTAGCCGCTAAACGGTTAGAGATAGGACGTCCGCGGCGGTCGCAATCGATTCCGCGGACATTTTTCTATCGGAAACCGTCTAATTCGTCCGTCCGAACGGCGTCGTTAACGCGCGACACGGGAAAACGTCGAAAGATGTCGTTTTCGGGGTCGATTTTTCGCGTTTTTCGAAGCCCCGAAACTTCAAACGCCCGTATCTCTTAAACGGTTAGAGATATCGAAGCGTGCTAAAAAATTCTTGTTCGGCGCTCAAAAATCTACCGGATAGGATGATAAAAACGGTCATTTTCGGACTTCGATATTTCACCGAAATTTCTCGACCGAATCTCCGTATCTCGGTTATGCGTGGTCGCAGCGCGACCGTTCGGTGCTCATTTGAAAGATCTCGACGCGTACTTTCGAACGGCGCAAACCGGGATCCTATCTATAACCGTTTAGGAGCTACGGCGCTTCAAAGTTTCGGAGTTAAGCATTTTTGGAAATTTCGAAACTTTAAACGCGATTTTCTCCTTAACGGTTAGAGATAGAGAGGCAAACTTTTTTTACCGTAATCTACGCGAAAATACGTGTCTTTTGATATATCACTCGACCTCATTCGGAGCTCATTTAAGGAGTTGAGTTTTGCACCCCTTCAACTTTCAAACGTCCATATCTCCTAAACGGTTAGGGCTAGGGAGCTGAAATTTCTCAGGCGTAATACACCCATATATGGCCACGTTCGGTAGGGTCAAAACCCCGAAATTCCGACCCTCGATTTTCGGGTCGAAAAAAATTTCATCGTTTTGGTCAGAAAAAATGCGACGTTTCTGCTGCGCGTTAACGGGAAGAGTTAGACGTTCGCTTATCGGCGCGTCGTAAGGACCCTACGAGGGTTCTAAACAGGCGAAAGAAGGACGCCCTAGCTCAACGCGTTCCGACGCTACAGCGCTTCAAAGTTGGGATTTTTTTTCTCTCTTTTTCAACTTTGACGGGCCGTAGCCGCTAAACGGTTAGAGATAGGACGTCCGCGGCGGTCGCAATCGATTCCGCGGACATTTTTCTATCGGAAACCGTCTAATTCGTCCGTCCGAACGGCGTCGTTAACGCGCGACACGGGACAACGTCGAAAGATGTCGTTTTCGGGGTCGATTTTTCGCGTTTTTCGAAGCCCGAAACTTCAAACGCCCGTATCTCTTAAACGGTTAGAGATATCGAAGCGTGCTAAAAAAATTCTTGTTCGGCGCGCAAAAATCTACCGGATAGGATGATAAAAACGGTCATTTTCGGACTTCGATATTTCACCGAAATTTCTCGACCGAATCTCCGCATCTCGGTTATGCGTGGTCGCAGCGCGACCGTTCGGTGCTCATTTGAAAGATCTCGACGCGTACTTTCCGAACGGCGCAAACCGGGATCCCCTATCTATAACCGTTTAGGAGCTACGGCGCTTCAAAGTTTCGGAGTTAAGCATTTTTGGAAATTTCGAAACTTTAAACGCGATTTTCTCCTTAACGGTTAGAGATAGAGAGGCAAACTTTTTACCGTAATCTACGCGAAAATACGCGTCTTTTGATATATCACTCGACCCCATTCGGAGCTCCTTTAAGGAGTTGAGTTTTGCACCCTTCAACTTTCAAACGTCCATATCTCCTAAACGGTTAGGGCTAGGGAGCTGAAATTTCTCAGGCGTAATACACCCATATATGGCCACGTTCCGGTAGGGTCAAAACCCCGAAATTCCGACCCTCGATTTTTCGGGTCGAAAAATTTCATCGTTTTGGTCAGAAAAAATGCGACGTTTCTGCTGCGCGTTGGCAGGAAGAGTTAGACGTTCGCTTATCGGCGCGTCATGGACCCCTACGAGGGTTCTAAACAGGCGAAAGAAGGACGCCCTAGCTCAACGCGTTCCGACGCTACAGCGCTTCAAAGTTGGGATTTTTTCTCTCTTTTCAGCTTTGACGGGCCGTAGCCGCTAAACGGTTAGAGATAGGACGTCCGCGGCGGTCGCAATCGATTCCGCGGACATTTTCTATCGGAAACCGTCTAATTCGTCCGTCCGAACGGCGTCGTTAACGCGCGACACGGGAAAACGTCGAAAGATGTCGTTTTCGGGGTCGATTTTTCGCGTTTTTCGAAGCCCCGAAACTTCAAACGCCCGTATCTCTTAAACGGTTAGAGATATCGAAGCGTGCTAAAAAAATTCTTGTTCGGCGCGCAAAAATCTACCGGATAGGATGATAAAAACGGTCATTTTCGGACTTCGATATTTCACCGAAATTTCTCGACCGAATCTCCGCATCTCGGTTATGCGTGGCCGCAGCGCGACCATTCGGTGCTCATTTGAAAGATCTCGACGCGTACTTTCGAACGGCGCAAACCGGGATCCCCTATCTATAACCGTTTAGGAGCTACGGCGCTTCAAAGTTTCGGAGTTAAGCATTTTTGGAAATTTCGAAACTTTAAACGCGATTTTCTCCTTAACGGTTAGAGATAGAGAGGCAAACTTTTTTTTACCGTAATCTACGCGAAAATACGCGTCTTTTGATATATCACTCGACCTCATTCGGAGCTCATTTAAGGAGTTGAGTTTTGCACCTTCAACTTTCAAACGTCCATATCTCCTAAACGGTTAGGGCTAGGGAGCTGAAATTTCTCAGGCGTAATACACCCATATATGGCCACGTTCCGGTACGGTCAAAACCCCGAAATTCCGACCCTCGATTTTTCGGGTCGAAAAAATTTCATCGTTTTGGTCAGAAAAAATGCGACGTTTCTGCTGCGCGTTGGCGGGAAGAGTTAGACGTTCGCTTATCGGCGCGTCGTAAGGACCCCTACGAGGGTTCTAAACAGGCGAAAGAAGGACGCCCTAGCTCAACGCGTTCCGACGCTACAGCGCTTCAAAGTTGGGATTTTTTTTCTCTCTTTTTCAACTTTGACGGGCCGTAGCCGCTAAACGGTTAGAGATAGGACGTCCGCGGCGGTCGCAATCGATTCCGCGGACATTTTTCTATCGGAAACCGTCTAATTCGTCCGTCCGAACGGCGTCGTTAACGCGCGACACGGGAAAACGTCGAAAGATGTCGTTTTCGGGGTCGATTTTTCGCGTTTTTCGAAGCCCCGAAACTTCAAACGCCCGTATCTCTTAAACGGTTAGAGATATCGAAGCGTGCTAAAAAATTCTTGTTCGGCGCGCAAAAATCTACCGGATAGGATGATAAAAACGGTCATTTTCGGACTTCGATATTTCACCGAAATTTCTCGACCGAATCTCCGCATCTCGGTTATGCGTGGTCGCAGCGCGACCGTTTCGGTGCTCATTTGAAAGATCTCGACGCGTACTTTCGAACGGCGCAAACCGGGATCCTATCTATAACCGTTTAGGAGCTACGGCGCTTCAAAGTTTCGGAGTTAAGCATTTTTGGAAATTTCGAAACTTTAAACGCGATTTTCTCCTTAACGGTTAGAGATAGAGAGGCAAACTTTTTTACCGTAATCTACGCGAAAATACGCGTCTTTTGATATATCACTCGACCTCATTCGGAGCTCATTTAAGGAGTTGAGTTTTGCACCTTCAACTTTCAAACGTCCATATCTCCTAAACGGTTAGGGCTAGGGAGCTGAAATTTCTCAGGCGTAATACACCCATATATGGCCACGTTCCGGTAGGGTCAAAACCCGAAATTCCGACCCTCGATTTTTCGGGTCGAAAAAATTTCATCGTTTTGGTCAGAAAAAATGCGACGTTTCTGCTGCGCGTTGACGGGAAGAGTTAGACGTTCGCTTATCGGCGCGTCGTAAGGACCCTACGAGGAGTTCTAAACAGGCGAAAGAAGGACGCCCTAGCTCAACGCGTTCCCACGCTACAGCGCTTCAAAGTTGGGATTTTTTTTCTCTCTTTTTCAACTTTGACGGGCCGTAGCCGCTAAACGGTTAGAGATAGGACATCCGCGGCGGTCGCAATCGATTCCGCGGACATTTTCTATCGGAAACCGTCTAATTCGTCCGTCCGAACGGCGTCGTTAACGCGCGACACGGGAAAACGTCGAAAGATGTCGTTTTCGGGGTCGATTTTTCGCGTTTTTCGAAGCCCCGAAACTTCAAACGCCCGTATCTCTTAAACGGTTAGAGATATCGAAGCGTGCTAAAAAAATTCTTGTTCGGCGCGCAAAAATCTACCGGATAGGATGATAAAAACGGTCATTTTCGGACTTCGATATTTCACCGAAATTTCTCGACCGAATCTCCGCATCTCGGTTATGCGTGGTCGCAGCGCGACAGTTCGGTGCTCATTTGAAAGATCTCGACGCGTACTTTCGAACGGCGCAAACCGGGATCCCCTATCTATAACCGTTTAGGAGCTACGGCGCTTCAAAGTTTCGGAGTTAAGCATTTTTGGAAATTTCGAAACTTTAAACGCGATTTTCTCCTTAACGGTTAGAGATAGAAAGGCAAACTTTTTACCGTAATCTACGCGAAAATACGCGTCTTTTGATATATCACTCGACCCCATTCGGAGCTCCTTTAAGGAGTTGAGTTTGCACCTTCAACTTTCAAACGTCCATATCTCCTAAACGGTTAGGGCTAGGGAGCTGAAATTTCTCAGGCGTAATACACCCATATATGGCCACGTTCCGGTAGGGTCAAAACCCCGAAATTCCGACCCTCGATTTTCGGGTCGAAAAAATTTCATCGTTTTGGTCAGAAAAAAATGCGACGTTTCTGCTGCGCGTTGACAGGAAGAGTTAGACGTTCGCTTATCGGCGCGTCGTAAGGACCCTACGAGGGTTCTAAACAGGCGAAAGAAGGACGCCCTAGCTCAACGCGTTCCGACGCTACAGCGCTTCAAAGTTGGGATTTTTTCTCTCTTTTTCAACTTTGACGGGCCGTAGCCGCTAAACGGTTAGAGATAGGACGTCCGCGGCGGTCGCAATCGATTCCGCGGACATTTTCTATCGGAAACCGTCTAATTCGTCCGTCCGAACGGCGTCGTTAACGCGCGACACGGGAAAACGTCGAAAGATGTCGTTTTCGGGGTCGATTTTTCGCGTTTTTCGAAGCCCCGAAACTTCAAACGCCCGTATCTCTTAAACGGTTAGAGATATCGAAGCGTGCTAAAGAAATTCTTGTTCGGCGCGCAAAAATCTACCGGATAGGATGATAAAAACGGTCATTTTCGGACTTCGATATTTCACCGAAATTTCTCGACCGAATCTCCGCATCTCGGTTATGCGTGGTCGCAGCGCGACCGTTTCGGTGCTCATTTGAAAGATCTCGACGCGTACTTTCGAACGGCGCAAACCGGGATCCCCTATCTATAACCGTTTAGGAGCTACGGCGCTTCAAAGTTTCGGAGTTAAGCATTTTTGGAAATTTCGAAACTTTAAACGCGATTTTCTCCTTAACGGTTAGAGATAGAAGGCAAACTTTTTTACCGTAATCTACGCGAAAATACGCGTCTTTTGATATATCACTCGACCCCATTCGGAGCTCCTTTAAGGAGTTGAGTTTTGCACCCTTCAACTTTCAAACGTCCATATCTCCTAAACGGTTAGGGCTAGGGAGCTGAAATTTCTCAGGCGTAATACACCCATATATGGCCACGTTCCGGTAGGGTCAAAACCCCGAAATTCCGACCCTCGATTTTTCGGGTCGAAAAATTTCATCGTTTTGGTCAGAAAAAATGCGACGTTTCTGCTGCGCGTTGACGGGAAGAGTTAGACGTTCGCTTATCGGCGCGTCGTAAGGACCCCTACGAGGGTTCTAAACAGGCGAAAGAAGGACGCCCTAGCTCAACGCGTTCCGACGCTACAGCGCTTCAAAGTTGGGATTTTTTCTCTCTTTTTCAACTTTGACGGGCCGTAGCCGCTAAACGGTTAGAGATAGGACGTCCGCGGCGGTCGCAATCGATTCCGCGGACATTTTTCTATCGGAAACCGTCTAATTCGTCCGTCGAACGGCGTCGTTAACGCGCGACACGGGAAAACGTCGAAAGATGTCGTTTTCGGGGTCGATTTTTCGCGTTTTTCGAAGCCCGAAACTTCAAACGCCCGTATCTCTTAAACGGTTAGAGATATCGAAGCGTGCTAAAAAATTCTTGTTCGGCGCGCAAAAATCTACCGGATAGGATGATAAAAACGGTCATTTTCGGACTTCGATATTTCACCGAAATTTCTCGACCGAATCTCCGCATCTCGGTTATGCGTGGTCGCAGCGCGACCGTTCGGTGCTCATTTGAAAGATCTCGACGCGTACTTTCCGAACGGCGTAAACCGGAATCCCCTATCTATAACCGTTTAGGAGCTACGGCGCTTCAAAGTTTCGGAGTTAAGCATTTTTGGAAATTTCGAAACTTTAAACGCGATTTTCTCCTTAACGGTTAGAGATAGAGAGCAAACTTTTTTACCGTAATCTACGCGAAAATACGCGTCTTTTGATATATCACTCGACCCCATTCGGAGCTCCTTTAAGGAGTTGAGTTTTGCACCCTTCAACTTTCAAACGTCCATATCTCCTAAACGGTTAGGGCTAGGAGCTGAAATTTCTCAGGCGTAATACACCCATATATGGCCACGTTCCGGTAGGGTCAAAACCCCGAAATTCCGACCCTCGATTTTTCGGGTCGAAAAAATTTCATCGTTTTGGTCAGAAAAAAATGCGACGTTTCTGCTGCGCGTTAACGGGAAGAGTTAGACGTTCGCTTATCGGCGCGTCGTAAGGACCCCTACGAGGGTTCTAAACAGGCGAAAGAAGGACGCCCTAGCTCAACGCGTTCCGACGCTACAGCGCTTCAAAGTTGGGATTTTTTTTCTCTCTTTTTCAACTTTGACGGGCCGTAGCCGCTAAACGGTTAGAGATAGGACGTCCGCGGCGGTCGCAATCGATTCCGCGGACATTTTCTATCGGAAACCGTCTAATTCGTCCGTCGAACGGCGTCGTTAACGCGCGACACGGGAAAACGTCGAAAGATGTCGTTTTCGGGGTCGATTTTTCGCGTTTTTCGAAGCCCCGAAACTTCAAACGCCCGTATCTCTTAAACGGTTAGAGATATCGAAGCGTGCTAAAAAATTCTTGTTCGGCGCGCAAAATCTACCGGATAGGATGATAAAAACGGTCATTTTCGGACTTCGATATTTCACCGAAATTTCTCGACCGAATCTCCGCATCTCGGTTATGCGTGGTCGCAGCGCGACCGTTTCGGTGCTCACTTGAAAGATCTCGACGCGTACTTTCGAACGGCGCAAACCGGGATCCCCTATCTATAACCGTTTAGGAGCTACGGCGCTTCAAAGTTTCGGAGTTAAGCATTTTTGGAAATTTCGAAACTTTAAACGCGATTTTCTCCTTAACGGTTAGAGATAGAGAGGCAAACTTTTTACCGTAATCTACGCGAAAATACGCGTCTTTTGATATATCACTCGACCCCATTCGGAGCTCCTTTAAGGAGTTGAGTTTTGCACCCTCTCAACTTTCAAACGTCCATATCTCCTAAACGGTTAGGAGCTAGGGAGCTGAAATTTCTCAGGCGTAATACACCCATATATGGCCACGTTCCGGTAGGGTCAAAACCCCGAAATTCCGACCCTCGATTTTTCGGGTCGAAAAATTTCATCGTTTTGGTCAGAAAAAAATGCGACGTTTCTGCTGCGCGTTAACAGGAAGAGTTAGACGTTCGCTTATCGGCGCGTCGTAAGGACCCTACGAGGAGTTCTAAACAGGCGAAAGAAGGACGCCCTAGCTCAACGCGTTCCGACGCTACAGCGCTTCAAAGTTGGGATTTTTTCTCTCTTTCAACTTTGACGGGCCGTAGCCGCTAAACGGTTAGAGATAGGACGTCCGCGGCGGTCGCAATCGATTCCGCGGACATTTTCTATCGGAAACCGTCTAATTCGTCCGTCCGAACGGCGTCGTTAACGCGCGACACGGGAAAACGTCGAAAGATGTCGTTTTCGGGGTCGATTTTCGCGTTTTTCGAAGCCCGAAACTTCAAACGCCCGTATCTCTTAAACGGTTAGAGATATCGAAGCGTGCTAAAAAATTCTTGTTCGGCGCGCAAAAATCTACCGGATAGGATGATAAAAACGGTCATTTTCGGACTTCGATATTTCACCGAAATTTCTCGACCGAATCTCCGCATCTCGGTTATGCGTGGTCGCAGCGCGACCGTTCGGTGCTCATTTGAAAGATCTCGACGCGTACTTTCGAACTTGGCGCAAACCGGGATCCCCTATCTATAACCGTTTAGGAGCTACGGCGCTTCAAAGTTTCGGAGTTAAGCATTTTTGGAAATTTCGAAACTTTAAACGCGATTTTCTCCTTAACGGTTAGAGATAGAGAGGCAAACTTTTTACCGTAATCTACGCGAAAATACGCGTCTTTTGATATATCACTCGACCTCATTCGGAGCTCATTTAAGGAGTTGAGTTTTGCACCTTCAACTTTCAAACGTCCATATCTCCTAAACGGTTAGGGCTAGGAGCTGAAATTTCTCAGGCGTAATACACCCATATATGGCCACGTTCGGTAGGGTCAAAACCCCGAAATTCCGACCCTCGATTTTCGGGTCGAAAAAAATTTCATCGTTTTGGTCAGAAAAAATGCGACGTTTCTGCTGCGCGTTAACGGGAAGAGTTAGACGTTCGCTTATCGGCGCGTCGTAAGGACCCCTACGAGGGTTCTAAACAGGCGAAAGAAGGACGCCCTAGCTCAACGCGTTCCGACGCTACAGCGCTTCAAAGTTGGGATTTTTTTTCTCTCTTTTTCAACTTTGACGGGCCGTAGCCGCTAAACGGTTAGAGATAGGACGTCCGCGGCGGTCGCAATCGATTCCGCGGACATTTTTCTATCGGAAACCGTCTAATTCGTCCGCCCGAACGGCGTCGTTAACGCGCGACACGGGAAAACGTCGAAAGATGTCGTTTTCGGGGTCGATTTTTTCGCGTTTTTTCGAAGCCCCGAAACTTCAAACGCCCGTATCTCTTAAACGGTTAGAGATATCGAAGCGTGCTAAAAAAATTCTTGTTCGGCGCGCAAAAATCTACCGGATAGGATGATAAAAACGGTCATTTTCGGACTTCGATATTTCACCGAAATTTCTCGACCGAATCTCCGCATCTCGGTTATGCGTGGTCGCAGCGCGACCGTTCGGTGCTCATTTGAAAGATCTCGACGCGTACTTTCGAACGGCGCAAACCGGGATCCTCTATCTATAACCGTTTAGGAGCTACGGCGCTTCAAAGTTTCGGAGTTAAGCATTTTTGGAAATTTCGAAACTTTAAACGCGATTTTCTCCTTAACGGTTAGAGATAGAGAGGCAAACTTTTTTTTACCGTAATCTACGCGAAAATACGCGTCTTTTGATATATCACTCGACCCCATTCGGAGCTCCTTTAACGAGTTGAGTTTTGCACCCCCTCAACTTTCAAACGTCCATATCTCCTAAACGGTTAGGGCTAGGGAGCTGAAATTTCTCAGGCGTAATACACCCATATATGGCCACGTTCCGGTAGGGTCAAAACCCCGAAATTCCGACCCTCGATTTTTCGGGTCGAAAAAATTTCATCGTTTTGGTCAGAAAAAAATGCGACGTTTCTGCTGCGCGTTAACGGGAAGAGTTAGACGTTCGCTTATCGGCGCGTCGTAAGGACCCCTACGAGGGTTCTAAACAGGCGAAAGAAGGACGCCCTAGCTCAACGCGTTCCGACGCTACAGCGCTTCAAAGTTGGGATTTTTTTTCTCTCTTTTTCAACTTTGACGGGCCGTAGCCGCTAAACGGTTAGAGATAGGACGTCCGCGGCGGTCGCAATCGATTCCGCGGACATTTTCTATCGGAAACCGTCTAATTCGTCCGTCCGAACGGCGTCGTTAACGCGCGACACGAGAAAACGTCGAAAGATGTCGTTTTCGGGGTCGATTTTTCGCGTTTTTTCGAAGCCCCGAAACTTCAAACGCCCGTATCTCTTAAACGGTTAGAGATATCGAAGCGTGCTAAAAAAATTCTTGTTGGGCGCGCAAAAATCTACCGGATAGGATGATAAAAACGGTCATTTTCGGACTTCGATATTTCACCGAAATTTCTCGACCGAATCTCCGCATCTCGGTTATGCGTGGTCGCATCGCGACAGTTTCGGTGCTCATTTGAAAGATCTCGACGCGTACTTTCGAACGGCGCAAACCGGGATCCCCTATCTATAACCGTTTAGGAGCTACGGCGCTTCAAAGTTTCGGAGTTAAGCATTTTTTGGAAATTTCGAAACTTTAAACGCGATTTTCTCCTTAACGGTTAGAGATAGAAGAGCAAACTTTTTTTTACCGTAATCTACGCGAAAATACGCGTCTTTTGATATATCACTCGACCCCATTCGGAGCTCCTTTAAGGAGTTGAGTTTTGCACCCCTTCAACTTTCAAACGTCCATATCTCCTAAACGGTTAGGGCTAGGGAGCTGAAATTTCTCAGGCGTAATACACCCATATATGGCCACGTTCCGGTAGGGTCAAAACCCCGAAATTCCGACCCTCGATTTTTCGGGTCGAAAAAATTTCATCGTTTTGGTCAGAAAAAAATGCGACGTTTCTGCTGCGCGTTAACGGGAAGAGTTAGACGTTCGCTTATCGGCGCGTCGTAAGGACCCCTACGAGGGTTCTAAACAGGCGAAAGAAGGACGCCCTAGCTCAACGCGTTCCGACGCTACAGCGCTTCAAAGTTGGGATTTTTTTTCTCTCTTTTTCAACTTTGACGGGCCGTAGCCGCTAAACGGTTAGAGATAGGACGTCCGCGGCGGTCGCAATCGATTCCGCGGACATTTTTCTATCGGAAACCGTCTAATTCGTCCGTCCGAACGGCGTCGTTAACGCGCGACACGGGAAAACGTCGAAAGATGTCGTTTTCGGGGTCGATTTTTTCGCGTTTTTCGAAGCCCCGAAACTTCAAACGCCCGTATCTCTTAAACGGTTAGAGATATCGAAGCGTGCTAAAAAAATCTTGTTCGGCGCGCAAAAATCTACCGGATAGGATGATAAAAACGGTCATTTTCGGACTTCGATATTTCACCGAAATTTCTCGACCGAATCTCCGTATCTCGGTTATGCGTGGTCGCAGCGCGACCGTTCGGTGCTCATTTGAAAGATCTCGACGCGTACTTTCGAACGGCGCAAACCGGGATCCCCTATCTATAACCGTTTAGGAGCTACGGCGCTTCAAAGTTTCGGAGTTAAGCATTTTTGGAAATTTCGAAACTTTAAACGCGATTTTCTCCTTAACGGTTAGAGATAGAGAGGCAAACTTTTTACCGTAATCTACGCGAAAATACGCGTCTTTTGATATATCACTCGACCCCATTCGGAGCTCATTTAAGGAGTTGAGTTTTGCACCCTTCAACTTTCAAACGTCCATATCTCCTAAACGGTTAGGGCTAGGGAGCTGAAATTTCTCAGGCGTAATACACCCATATATGGCCACGTTCCGGTAGGGTCAAAACCCCGAAATTCCGACCCTCGATTTTTCGGGTCGAAAAAATTTCCTCGTTTTGGTCAGAAAAAAATGCGACGTTTCTGCTGCGCGTTAACGGGAAGAGTTAGACGTTCGCTTATCGGCGCGTCGTAAGGACCCTACGAGGGTTCTAAACAGGCGAAAGAAGGACGCCCTAGCTCAACGCGTTCCGACGCTACAGCGCTTCAAAGTTGGGATTTTTTCTCTCTTTTTCAACTTTGACGGGCCGTAGCCGCTAAACGGTTAGAGATAGGACGTCCGCGGCGGTCGCAATCGATTCCGCGGACATTTTTCTATCGGAAACCGTCTAATTCGTCCGTCCGAACGGCGTCGTTAACGCGCGACACGGGAAAACGTCGAAAGATGTCGTTTTCGGGGTCGATTTTTCGCGTTTTTCGAAGCCCGAAACTTCAAACGCCCGTATCTCTTAAACGGTTAGAGATATCGAAGCGTGCTAAAAAATTCTTGTTCGGCGCGCAAAAATCTACCGGATAGGATGATAAAAACGGTCATTTTCGGACTTCGATATTTCACCGAAATTTCTCGACCGAATCTCCGTATCTCGGTTATGCGTGGTCGCAGCGCGACCGTTCGGTGCTCATTTGAAAGATCTCGACGCGTACTTTCGAACGGCGCAAACCGGGATCCCCTATCTATAACCGTTTAGGAGCTACGGCGCTTCAAAGTTTCGGAGTTAAGCATTTTTGGAAATTTCGAAACCTTAAACGCGATTTTCTCCTTAACGGTTAGAGATAGAGAGACAAACTTTTTTTTACCGTAATCTACGCGAAAATACGCGTCTTTTGATATATCACTCGACCCCATTCGGAGCTCATTTAAGGAGTTGAGTTTTGCACCCCTTCAACTTTCAAACGTCCATATCTCCTAAACGGTTAGGGCTAGGGAGCTGAAATTTCTCAGGCGTAATACACCCATATATGGCCACGTTCCGGTAGGGTCAAAACCCCGAAATTCCGACCCTCGATTTTTCGGGTCGAAAAAATTTCATCGTTTTGGTCAGAAAAAAATGCGACGTTTCTGCTGCGCGTTAACGGGAAGAGTTAGACGTTCGCTTATCGGCGCGTCGTAAGGACCCCTACGAGGGTTCTAAACAGGCGAAAGAAGGACGCCCTAGCTCAACGCGTTCCGACTCTACAGCGCTTCAAAGTTGGGATTTTTTTTCTCTTTTCAACTTTGACGGGCCGTAGCCGCTAAACGGTTAGAGATAGGACGTCCGCGGCGGTCGCAATCGATTCCGCGGACATTTTTCTATCGGAAACCGTCTAATTCGTCCGTCCGAACGGCGTCGTTAACGCGCGACACGGGAAAACGTCGAAAGATGTCGTTTTCGGGGTCGATTTTTCGCGTTTTTCGAAGCCCCGAAACTTCAAACGCCCGTATCTCTTAAACGGTTAGAGATATCGAAGCGTGCTAAAAAAATTCTTGTTCGGCGCGCAAAAATCTACCGGATAGGATGATAAAAACGGTCATTTTCGGACTTCGATATTTCACCGAAATTTCTCGACCGAATCTCCGCATCTCGGTTATGCGTGGTCGCAGCGCGACCGATCGGTGCTCATTTGAAAGATCTCGACGCGTACTTTCCGAACGGCGCAAAACCGGGATCCCCTATCTATAACCGTTTAGGAGCTACGGCGCTTCAAAGTTTCGGAGTTAAGCATTTTTGGAAATTTCGAAACTTTAAACGCGATTTTTCTCCTTAACGGTTAGAGATAGAGAGGCAAACTTTTTTACCGTAATCTACGCGAAAATACGCGTCTTTTGATATATCACTCGACCCCATTCGGAGCTCCTTTAAGGAGTTGAGTTTTGCACCTTCAACTTTCAAACGTCCATATCTCCTAAACGGTTAGGGCTAGGGAGCTGAAATTTCTCAGGCGTAATACACCCATATATGGCCACGTTCCGGTAGGGTCAAAACCCCGAAATTCCGACCCTCGATTTTTCGGGTCGAAAAATTTTCATCGTTTTGGTCAGAAAAAAATGCGACGTTTCTGCTGCGCGTTGACTTGGGAAGAGTTAGACGTTCGCTTATCGGCGCGTCGTAAGGACCCTACGAGGGTTCTAAACAGGCGAAAGAAGGACGCCCTAGCTCAACGCGTTCCGACGCTACAGCGCTTCAAAGTTGGGATTTTTTTCTCTCTTTTCAACTTTGACGGGCCGTAGCCGCTAAACGGTTAGAGATAGGACGTCCGCAGCGGTCGCAATCGATTCCGCGGACATTTTTCTATCGGAAACCGTCTAATTCGTCCGTCCGAACGGCGTCGTTAACGCGCGACACGAGAAAACGTCGAAAGATGTCGTTTTCGGGGTCGATTTTTCGCGTTTTTCGAAGCCCGAAACTTCAAACGCCCGTATCTCTTAAACGGTTAGAGATATCGAAGCGTGCTAGAAAAATTCTTGTTCAGCGTGCAAAAATCTACCGGATATGATGATAAAAACGGTCATTTTCTGACTTTGATATTTCACCGAAATTTCTCGACCGAATCTCCGTATCTCGGTTATGCGTGGTCGCAGCGCGACCGCTCGGTGCTCATTGGAAAGATGTCGGGGCGTACTTTCGAACGGCGCAAACCGGGATCCCTATCTATAACCGTTTAGGAGGTACGGCGCTTCAAAGTTTCGGAGTTAAGCATTTTTGGAAATTTCGAAACTTTAAACGCGATTTTCTCCTTAACGGTTAGAGATAGAGAGGCAAACTTTTTTACCGTAATCTACGCGAAAATACGCGTCTTTTGATATATCACTCGACCCCATTCGGAGCTCATTTAAGGAGTTGAGTTTTGCACCCTTCAACTTTCAAACGTCCATATCTCCTAAACGGTTAGGGCTAGGGAGCTGAAATTTCTCAGGCGTAATACACCCATATATGGCCACGTTCCGGTAGGGTCAAAACCCCGAAATTCCGACCCTCGATTTTCGGGTCGAAAAAATTTCATCGTTTTGGTCAGAAAAAAATGCGACGTTTCTGCTGCGCGTTGACGGGAAGAGTTAGACGTTCGCTTATCGGCGCGTCGTAAGGACCCTACGAGGGTTCTAAACAGGCGAAAGAAGGACGCCCTAGCTCAACGCGTTCCGACGCTACAGCGCTTCAAAGTTGGGATTTTTTCTCTCTTTTTCAACTTTGACGGGCCGTAGCCGCTAAACGGTTAGAGATAGGACGTCCGCGGCGGTCGCAATCGATTCCGCGGACATTTTTCTATCGGAAACCGTCTAATTCGTCCGTCCGAACGGCGTCGTTAACGCGCGACACGGGAAAACGTCGAAAGATGTCGTTTTCGGGGTCGATTTTTCGCGTTTTTTCGAAGCCCCGAAACTTCAAACGCCCGTATCTCTTAAACGGTTAGAGATATCGAAGCGTGCTAAAAAAATTCTTGTTCGGCGCGCAAAAATCTACCGGATAGGATGATAAAAACGGTCATTTTCGGACTTCGATATTTCACCGAAATTTCTCGACCGAATCTCCGTATCTCGGTTATGCGTGGTCGCAGCGCGACCGTTCGGTGCTCATTTGAAAGATCTCGACGCGTACTTTCGAACGGCGCAAACCGGGATCCCCTATCTATAACCGTTTAGGAGCTACGGCGCTTCAAAGTTTCGGAGTTAAGCATTTTTGGAAATTTCGAAACTTTAAACGCGATTTTCTCCTTAACGGTTAGAGATAGAGAGGCAAACATTTTTTTACCGTAATCTACGCGAAAATACGCGTCTTTTGATATATCACTCGACCCCATTCGGAGCTCATTTAAGGAGTTGAGTTTTGCACCCTTCAACTTTCAAACGTCCATATCTCCTAAACGGTTAGGGCTAGGGAGCTGAAATTTCTCAGGCGTAATACACCCATATATGGCCACGTTCCGGTAGGGTCAAAACCCCGAAATTCCGACCCTCGATTTTTCGGGTCGAAAAAATTTCATCGTTTTGGTCAGAAAAAATGCGACGTTTCTGCTGCGCGTTAACGGGAAGAGTTAGACGTTCGCTTATCGGCGCGTCGTAAGGACCCTACGAGGGTTCTAAACAGGCGAAAGAAGGACGCCCTAGCTCAACGCGTTCCGACGCTACAGCGCTTCAAAGTTGGGATTTTTTCTCTCTTTTTCAACTTTGACGGGCCGTAGCCGCTAAACGGTTAGAGATAGGACGTCCGCGGCGGTCGCAATCGATTCCGCGGACATTTTTCTATCGGAAACCGTCTAATTCGTCCGTCCGAACGGCGTCGTTAACGCGCGACACGGGAAAACGTCGAAAGATGTCGTTTTCGGGGTCGATTTTTTCGCGTTTTTCGAAGCCCGAAACTTCAAACGCCCGTATCTCTTAAACGGTTAGAGATATCGAAGCGTGCTAAAAAATTCTTGTTCGGCGCGCAAAAATCTACCGGATAGGATGATAAAAACGGTCATTTTCGGACTTCGATATTTCACCGAAATTTCTCGACCGAATCTCCGTATCTCGGTTATGCGTGGTCGCAGCGCGACCGTTCGGTGCTCATTTGAAAGATCTCGACGCGTACTTTCGAACGGCGCAAACCGGGATCCCCTATCTATAACCGTTTAGGAGCTACGGCGCTTCAAAGTTTCGGAGTTAAGCATTTTTGGAAATTTCGAAACTTTAAACGCGATTTTCTCCTTAACGGTTAGAGATAGAGAGGCAAACTTTTTTTTACCGTAATCTACGCGAAAATACGCGTCTTTTGATATATCACTCGACCCCATTCGGAGCTCATTTAAGGAGTTGAGTTTGCACCCTCTCAACTTTCAAACGTCCATATCTCCTAAACGGTTAGGGCTAGGGAGCTGAAATTTCTCAGGCGTAATACACCCATATATGGCCACGTTCCGGTAGGGTCAAAACCCCGAAATTCCGACCCTCGATTTTTCGGGTCGAAAAAATTTCATCGTTTTGGTCAGAAAAAAATGCGACGTTTCTGCTGCGCGTTAACGGGAAGAGTTAGACGTTCGCTTATCGGCGGGTCGTAAGGACCCCTACGAGGGTTCTAAACAGGCGAAAGAAGGACGCCCTAGCTCAACGCGTTCCGACGCTACAGCGCTTCAAAGTTGGGATTTTTTTCTCTCTTTTCAACTTTGACGGGCCGTAGCCGCTAAACGGTTAGAGATAGGACGTCCGCGGCGGTCGCAATCGATTCCGCGGACATTTTTCTATCGGAAACCGTCTAATTCGTCCGCCCGAACGGCGTCGTTAACGCGCGACACGGGAAAACGTCGAAAGATGTCGTTTTCGGGGTCGATTTTTCGCGTTTTTCGAAGCCCCGAAACTTCAAACGCCCGTATCTCTTAAACGGTTAGAGATATCGAAGCGTGCTAAAAAATTCTTGTTCGGCGCGCAAAAATCTACCGGATAGGATGATAAAAACGGTCATTTTCGGACTTCGATATTTCACCGAAATTTCTCGACCGAATCTCCGCATCTCGGTTATGCGTGGTCGCAGCGCGACCGTTCGGTGCTCATTTGAAAGATCTCGACGCGTACTTTCGAACGGCGCAAACCGGGATCCCCTATCTATAACCGTTTAGGAGCTACGGCGCTTCAAAGTTTCGGAGTTAAGCATTTTTGGAAATTTCGAAACTTCAAACGCGATTTTCTCCTTAACGGTTAGAGATAGAGAGGCAAACTTTCTTTTACCGTAATCTACGCGAAAATACGCGTCTTTTGATATATCACTCGACCCCATTCGGAGCTCCTTTAAGGAGTTGAGTTTTGCACCCCTTCAACTTTCAAACGTCCATATCTCCTAAACGGTTAGGGCTAGGGAGCTGAAATTTCTCAGGCGTAATACACCCATATATGGCCACGTTCCGGTAGGGTCAAAACCCCGAAATTCCGACCCTCGATTTTTCGGGTCGAAAAAATTTCATCGTTTTGGTCAGAAAAAAATGCGACGTTTCTGCTGCGCGTTAACGGGAAGAGTTAGACGTTCGCTTATCGGCGCGTCGTAAGGACCCCTACGAGGGTTCTAAACAGGCGAAAGAAGGACGCCCTAGCTCAACGCGTTCCGACGCTACAGCGCTTCAAAGTTGGGATTTTTTTCTCTCCTTTTCAACTTTGACGGGCCGTAGCCGCTAAACGGTTAGAGATAGGACGTCCGCGGCGGTCGCAATCGATTCCGCGGACATTTTTCTATCGGAAACCGTCTAATTCGTCCGCCCGAACGGCGTCGTTAACGCGCGACACGGGAAAACGTCGAAAGATGTCGTTTTCGGGGTCGATTTTTCGCGTTTTTCGAAAGCCCGAAACTTCAAACGCCCGTATCTCTTAAACGGTTAGAGATATCGAAGCGTGCTAAAAAATTCTTGTTCGGCGCGCAAAAATCTACCGGATAGGATGATAAAAACGGTCATTTTCGGACTTCAATATTTCACCGAAATTTCTCGACCGAATCTCCGCATCTCGGTTATGCGTGGTCGCAGCGCGACCGTTCGGTGCTCATTTGAAAGATCTCGACGCGTACTGTCGAACGGCGCAAACCGGGATCCCTATCTATAACCGTTTAGGAGCTACGGCGCTTCAAAGTTTCGGAGTTAAGCATTTTTGGAAATTTCGAAACTTTAAACGCGATTTTCTCCTTAACGGTTAGAGATAGAGAGGCAAACTTTTTTTACCGTAATCTACGCGAAAATACGCGTCTTTTGATATATCACTCGACCCCATTCGGAGCTCCTTTAAGGAGTTGAGTTTTGCACCCCTTCAACTTTCAAACGTCCATATCTCCTAAACGGTTAGGGCTAGGGAGCTGAAATTTCTCAGGCGTAATACACCCATATATGGCCACGTTCCGGTAGGGTCAAAACCCCGAAATTCCGACCCTCGATTTTTCGGGTCGAAAAAATTTCATCGTTTTGGTCAGAAAAAAATGCGACGTTTCTGCTGCGCGTTAACGGGAAGAGTTAGACGTTCGCTTATCGGCGCGTCGTAAGGACCCCTACGAGGGTTCTAAACAGGCGAAAGAAGGACGCCCTAGCTCAACGCGTTCCGACGCTACAGCGCTTCAAAGTTGGGATTTTTTCTCTCTTTTTCAACTTTGACGGGCCGTAGCCGCTAAACGGTTAGAGATAGGACGTCCGCGGCGGTCGCAATCGATTCCGCGGACATTTTTCTATCGGAAACCGTCTAATTCGTCCGTCCGAACGGCGTCGTTAACGCGCGACACGAGAAAACGTCGAAAGATGTCGTTTTCGGGTCGATTTTTCGCGTTTTTCGAAGCCCCGAAACTTCAAACGCCCGTATCTCTTAAACGGTTAGAGATATCGAAGCGTGCTAAAAAAATCTTGTTCGGCGCGCAAAAATCTACCGGATAGGATGATAAAAACGGTCATTTTCGGACTTCGATATTTCACCGAAATTTCTCGACCGAATCTCCGTATCTCGGTTATGCGTGGTCGCAGCGCGACCGTTCGGTGCTCATTTGAAAGATCTCGACGCGTACTTTCGAACGGCGCAAACCGGGATCCCCTATCTATAACCGTTTAGGAGCTACGGCGCTTCAAAGTTTCGGAGTTAAGCATTTTTGGAAATTTCGAAACTTTAAACGCGATTTTCTCCTTAACGGTTAGAGATAGAGAGGCAAACTTTTTACCGTAATCTACGCGAAAATACGCGTCTTTTGATATATCACTCGACCTCATTCGGAGCTCATTTAAGGAGTTGAGTTTTGCACCCCTTCAACTTTCAAACGTCCATATCTCCTAAACGGTTAGGGCTAGGGAGCTGAAATTTCTCAGGCGTAATACACCCATATATGGCCACGTTCCGGTAGGGTCAAAACCCCGAAATTCCGACCCTCGATTTTTCGGGTCGAAAAAATTTCATCGTTTTGGTCAGAAAAAAATGCGACGTTTCTGCTGCGCGTTAACGGGAAGAGTTAGACGTTCGCTTATCGGCGCGTCGTAAGGACCCCTACGAGGGTTCTAAACAGGCGAAAGAAGGACGCCCTAGCTCAACGCGTTCCGACGCTACAGCGCTTCAAAGTTGGGATTTTTTTTCTCTCTTTTTCAACTTTGACGGGCCGTAGCCGCTAAACGGTTAGAGATAGGACGTCCGCGGCGGTCGCAATCGATTCCGCGGACATTTTTCTATCGGAAACCGTCTAATTCGTCCGTCCGAACGGCGTCGTTAACGCGCGACACGGGAAAACGTCGAAAGATGTCGTTTTCGGGGTCGATTTTTTCGCGTTTTTTCGAAGCCCCGAAACTTCAAACGCCCGTATCTCTTAAACGGTTAGAGATATCGAAGCGTGCTAAAAAAATTCTTGTTCGGCGCGCTAAAATCTACCGGATAGGATGATAAAAACGGTCATTTTCGGACTTCGATATTTCACCGAAATTTCTCGACCGAATCTCCGCATCTCGGTTATGCGTGGTCGCAGCGCGACCGTTCGGTGCTCATTTGAAAGATCTCGACGCGTACTTTCGAACGGCGCAAACCGGGATCCCTATCTATAACCGTTTAGGAGCTACGGCGCTTCAAAGTTTCGGAGTTAAGCATTTTTGGAAATTTCGAAACTTTAAACGCGATTTTCTCCTTAACGGTTAGAGATAGAGAGGCAAACTTTTTTTTACCGTAATCTACGCGAAAATACGCGTCTTTTGATATATCACTCGACCCCATTCGGAGCTCATTTAAGGAGTTGAGTTTTGCACCTTCAACTTTCAAACGTCCATATCTCCTAAACGGTTAGGGCTAGGGAGCTGAAATTTCTCAGGCGTAATACACCCATATATGGCCACGTTCCGGTAGGGTCAAAACCCCGAAATTCCGACCCTCGATTTTTCGGGTCGAAAAAATTTCATCGTTTTGGTCAGAAAAAAATGCGACGTTTCTGCTGCGCGTTAACGGGAAGAGTTAGACGTTCGCTTATCGGCGCGTCGTAAGGACCCCTACG
>JAENHH010000125.1:0-50000 GCA_023509865.1 Trypoxylus dichotomus
AATTTAGAAAAAAAAAGAAATATATTGCCCATTAAGAAGTAATACGCATATTAAATTTTATTATGATTCTTTAATTAAGAAAATTCAAATTGCTTTGTCTGTCTTTGTCAAAGCTATTAATTATATTTAATGAAGTGTATAGAAGTTAAGTTCAAACTGATATATGTACTTTTCTAATTTGAGTGATATTGGATAGATCGACCCTTCCCTTGAGTCCAGGTAGCGAGTGGAAATTTTGCAGTTATATTTACAGTAGAATGATAAGAATTTTTAGATTAGAAGAGCTCGTGAGATATAAAACTCGCACCATGCCTTTGTAAATTATTTAGTTTAAATTAAAATTAATAAAGAAAATGAAATTCAGAACGAAGATAACGTTTTAATGCGAAAAATAACGTTTTAATGCGACGAATAAACCAAAATTTTCTGACGTTATAACTACTGAGTACTTAAGTTCAACTTATGCTCTTTGTCGAATCTGCTTGTGGACTGCGCTTTGTTAACGTTGATATTTCACCCACTATGACCAGCATTACTTAAAATCGTAATAAGGTCCAACAAAGAATGCACCTAAATGTTGGATAAAAACCGTGAAAGTTTAAATAATTATTGTTATTTATAGATAAATCATATGTTTTAAATGTATATAGATTCAAGAAATCACTTACATGCAATGGTCGATTAAACTTGGCCAAGTTCCTAAAAGCGTTTACTGTTGGTACTTTATATACACTACATATTGTTCTGTTATATACACTGCCGCTCAAAAGTGTTAGGCACTCTCATCGGTAAAATTAAAATTAAGGGATTGTTATGTGTATTACTTATAACTATTGAATCTTGTGATAAAAATTTTACAATGCCAAAACCAAATTAATAGCAGATAATAACAGATACGGCGTAATCTTTTACTTTCTCCTCGTATTACAGATAAGAAAATATAAATACGAATTCAACACCTCCACAATAATATTGTTATTTGGGAACTTAGTTTAAAATATGGTTACAATTGTTTTTTACTCTATCCTTCCTTATGTTACTTCATTTGCATATTTTTCTGTGTTGAAGGTATTTCCCAATATAAATATCTCCAGCCTTATTCATAGCCAGGAAGTTAGTAGGGTGTTAGTACGCTATTAGTTAGTAGCCACTAAGACCCTACTAAGACGGCACTATCTTATCATATTCATAAACGTATATTTAGTGGCCACTAGTTAATATAATGTTAACAGGTGAAACGATGTGGCAACGTGGAAAGGGGCATGCGTAGTGTATAGAAATGTTTGAATTCAAACGGATTGAGTTAGAATTATCTTGAGCGCGCTTTTTATAAGAAGGAATATGTTATAGGTATAAAATGGAAACGTCTTTCGACAACCGTAATTTATAAGAAAATATATATTCATTCAAATAATTTTAATGTTATAAATTATAAGTTAATCAGGTTATCATGTGATAATAATATAATGGTAATAACAGTAATCTGTGCTTTTGTATCCTCGAGTAGCTTCCAACGAAGGTAGGTTGTCTCAGCATGAAATTCATAAATGAAACCTACGACAAAAGATTTAATATTTACGCTAGCTTACATCTTTAGCTTCATGTTTTTTTTGCAATTTTTGGTGCAGGCTGTATCACATCCAATTGTGATTTAGTCCGAACTATGACTATAAAACTAAAGATAATTGTTTTAATTCACTATTTACTGTGTACTGCATTGCTATCCAAGGTAGAGGTTTCTTCGACAAATTCTTGTAAGGTCAAATTCCTTATTAATCAATACATATCTGAAGATTCATATATTGCTGCGTCTTGATCAGCTTCACTGAAACATCTTCAACCTTCATTCGCTGCCATTCTTCACTTACAGGTTGGATGTCTTTAAAAGAGCATAAGTCTGTACGAAATTATAGTGTACGAGTATTTGTAATGTTTTTGTACAAAACATGTTTTCCAAATGCTGCTCTCTAACACATGAAAGATTATTGTTTTTGTATTTTTTTCTTCCTTTTTCTTGTAACGGGGTAGTTTTGTTATATCACCTCTTATGGCTTAGATATAACATCACCATTTTTATCTGTTTTATTTGTAGTTGCTTTCTTGGTGTTATAGACTGTAGACAACAAACAAATGTTTCTTTTGTCTTGCCATTACTTTTCCACGTTGACCCTTTTCTAATTTTTTGGTTCGAATAACTCTTGGTATATGTTTTTTATTTTTCCGTTGATGTCCGTTTTATAATCTAATAAAAAATTTGCCAGTTGTGGTGATGCATAATAACTATCGGTGATGAGACAATAGCTTTGGTCTAAAAGTGATTCTAGCAACGACACAATTCCAATAAAGTCGAACGCGCACGTTAAGGGGTTAATGTAAGTTATAAGCCCGTCCAGTGAAATTTTTTAAATTTCATTATTTAAATTTCATTAGGCACTAATATAAGTACATTACATGTAGTTATACTCCATTTTTTAGTTCGGAGGAGTAAAATAAAAAGACGCGTTATACAAAGGAATTTTAGGCAGTTTTAAAACTAACTAGGATCTTATATAAATTGTAGTTACATCATTATCATTATTATTACAGCGCAAATTTAGGGAGTAAAATTAAATACAAACTCAATTAGAAAAATATGCCATCTAAACATAGAGCAGTTGTTGTGAAATTATGGCTGCCGGCAAAATATCAAATATCGCTAGTGTAATTTTTGCCGAGAACTGACCAATACCTAGCTTACTTTTTGGCGGTCCAATTTAAAAACACTCCTCGGAATTAAAAAATAGAGATGTAAGAACACTTTCGCATAACAAGAATTTCAATGAGTTCTCCCAAAATTTAATTGGTGATTGGTTATTAAAACGCACAGTACACGCGAAAACGCTATATTTATTGATAAACCCTTGCAGTAAATGTAGTACAAAAAAATTCTTGATTCCAAGAGAGACAAAACAATACCGTGTGTATTTCTACGTGCGTCAGCATGAAAAACTTCGCGTGTGTATCGCGCTAAAGCATGTGTGGGCATCAACCGGATAAGATTTGATCCGGCCCGCGAGACATTTTCAAAAACCCAATAAAAAAGAATATTACACTACTTACTCATACTCACTATAAATGAGGAAGATCGAGTGATATGGGGTGCATATAATAACATTGTCGTATTATTTCATGTCTGATATCTATCGCTAAAAACTATGAACACTACTTTAAAATGCACTACTTTGAAACGCGACCCGCGAACGTATTTGCACACTAAAGTTTGGCCCACAACATGACAAAGGTTGCCCCCCATACTTGCATTAAAGAACAATCCATAGGCCACTAAGAGTAGCTCTAACAGATGTTTTCTCTAAAAGTCCTCACAATTTCATTAAGCCCTAGAATCTACTTTTATATAATTACGGGATCAACAAGTCGGACTATTATAATTAAAACATTTTGAGTACATAACACACATGCATGTGTATCGTATGTACGTAAGTAAAAATATATATTTATTTCTATTGTATTAATTAAACAAATACTTAAAGCACAAATAACTATTTATATTACGAATGTAGATAAAGTTGCTCTCGAGAAAAAAATCGCTAGATTAAGTTAAAATCGAACAGAAACAGTAGCACCGCTTCAGATATACTGCATTACCCTAAGCACACGTCCAGATTTATGCGGATATTGGGGATGCGTGGAAATATATCCAGTTCGTTCAATAGTACTCACAAAGCGGTACTAGCTACCCAAAAGTTGAGATTTCGATGAAACTTTAGGGTCTGAAAGAGAACCTTTGTACAAGAATACACTAAGAGTAGCTCTAACAGATGTTTTCTCTAAAAGTCCTCACAATTTCATTAAGCCCTAGAATCTACTTTTATATAATTACGGGATCAACAAGTCGGACTATTATAATTAAAACATTTTGAGTACATAACACACATGCATGTGTATCGTATGTATGTAAGTAAATATATATATATATATATATATATATATGTATTTGTATTGTATTAATTAAACAAATATTCAAAGTACAAATAACTATTTATATTACGAATGTAGATAAATTTGCTCCCGAGAAAAAAAATTGCTAGATTAAGTTAAGTTAAATCGGTAGAAATCTTTCAGAAAGAGACGCTTCAGCATTTTATTTATTTTCATACATCTACATTCTAATTATCGGGCTACATTACCCGCTCCCGGAAGAACACGTGCGGAACAACTGACTCCCGCAAATTTCAGGAAATTAACCAAGTCAACGTATATATTAGAAGATAATCGTCAGAAATTTCTTTATAGAAATTCAAAGAAATTAAAGGATGGTATAATTTTAATTCGTAGACACTGTATATTAACAATAAGGAAAAAAATGTAAATAATAATAGTTCTGAGTTTTATTGTAAAATTCCATAACATTTTATTCATAATTGATCGATCATGTATCGCCTGCTATTGTTGTTAACAATATTGACATTGTACGAAGCTATTATTTCGATGTTGATGAATCGTTATCTCGTTTCCTTTTCAGATTGCACTGAATATAATCTTTAAAATGGTAGATTCGACCCTCCGCTGCTATTTTCAGATTTTTTGCGCAAACGTTTCTATTTATGTGAGGATTGTGAAGCTCGGCGATCTGAGTAGACGACGCGGCTGCAGAGTCTCCAGTAGACGCCAATTTTCCGTTCCAAAACTCATTGCCAGGAAGAGCGTTACCATCCCAAGCATAAGATACAACTAACAATTTTCCTGGAATAAAAACGAAATGTTTAAAGTTGTATATCTATAACACTTGATATTTATGTGTATGCTGCTGAGGATATTTCAACTAATACAGTAATAATAAAATGTAAGATGTAAACTACAGCAAAGTATCTTAGTTTGATTAAACAGCGCCGATTTGGTTCCCTCATAATAAGATACGATCACGAGTAAGTAACGACAATATAATTCTTTATATATATTTTTTGTTTTCATTATATTTTCATTTTATTATTAATGTATGGTGTAATTTAATTCGTATAGCGAAAAGTTAATGATACATCAAAAAAAAAAAAAAACAGAATGGACGATGTCCTTATATTTGTAAAACAAACATAGCTTTCATCTTTTTTTCTTTAACCCAAAAAAGAGAAACGATTAAAATTTGCTTATCTTTCCTTGATCTTATCTTGGAAAGAAAGAAAGATTTACAAAGGAGCCAGTTATTAATGCGATATGATAAACTACGGAAGTTATGCAATATGAATAGGAAGTACAGAAGATTTGTCAATTAAAATCACGAAATTCGCAGTTACTTTGTTTCTTTGTGGCGTATTTACACAACGGCAAATTATTTGTTATTTAGTTAGCTGTTAGTTAACAATTGTAGGACTTTCATAACAGTACGTGCAGAATGAATAATAATTTTTTATTTTGTTTGACACAATATTATGTATTTTATTGAAATGCCATATTCACCAACGTCCTGCTCTAAATGTTTTGTATCAAGTTTCTTGCTTCGCTTCTAACACACACCGTCAAAAGTCCATGTCATGAATTATTTCTCTATTATAAAATTTTATAGGAATATATTTTGTAATTAACCGAAATTTATTCGCTCTCTGCTACTATTTTTTTTTTCGCATTTACATAGCTGCTATAGGGACTTCGCTTTTTTTAAATTATTTTTCATACTTTTCACAGAATACATAATTTTCATAATTGTCTTCTTCATCTTTTGTCACATTTGCTATAAATTGCGTTTCATGCGGTATTTTTTTGTAATCGTTCCAACTCCAATTCTGTTACATATTCAAAAGAGGACATTAAAAACACATCTAAAATGCTTAGAAAACTGTACCTAACATAATAATGCTGCTAAATACAGCTACTCATGGTATTGGTGAAATCATTCACGAGAAAGACAATGTGAGTAGACAAAAAACCACACAGATATGTTTCTGCCTACCCTACATCATCAGCGTAGTTTCGAGCGATTTATTGCTCGATACATTGCAATCCTCTCAAGCTTACCGTCCCGGTAAGCCTGAGAAAATCAATCACATGTTCAGTTTCACTATGAACTGTTGGTGCGCGTTCTCTCTGGTTTAGCAATCCATGTGTTGCTCGGGAAAAGGCCTGAGAAACTGTACCCGCTTGTTTTGCTGTGTTTGACGGCAGAGAAGTGTTTTATTCTTTTGGCACTAGTTAGTGCCAACGAATACTCACTTGAACTGTAACATTAGTAATGGTGGTAGCAGCAGTGAGGGTATTGCAATGTGTTGAGCAAAAAACAGCTCGAAACCACGCTGATGACGCCGAGCGGGCAGAGACATGTCCAAATATTAGCGTTTTTTGTCTCCTCATATTGTCTTTCTCGTGAATAATTTCACTAATACCATGAGCAGCCGTATTTAGCAGCATTATTATGTTAAGTAAAAGAGAACATGTTTCCTTATCGAGCAATTACTATCATACACGTCAAAACGTGATGCAATTCAATTTCTTCATATCTAAGGAAATTACTGCGATGTTGGCTTTGCAAGTAACATGTTCAATACACTCGCTATATTAATCACTCACATTATGCTAAACTATACATCTACATTGCACGATTTCGCGTCTGATATATTATTTAAACGGTCACCTTGTATATAATTAAGTTTAAGGAAATCAATAAAAGATTTTTAAAAAGTTTATTTTTATTTAAACACAATTTTACAAATAAATGTCTAAGGGTTATAAGAAGCTTACACAAGCAATGTGCTTAAAGGTAGCTTCTTAAATGACCAATTCTAAATCTTTAGTCTTCTCCGTAGCAGTCTGTAGTCTCCTCAAGGACACTCTTCGAGGTGGTCCTACATGCTTATCGGCCCTTCGTTTGAAAAGTAATAATTTACAATAGATTTCTAAAAAATGTCGTAGGTACAATATTTTATTATATCTACGTGTCTTAGTCTACGTGATTTTTGTAATTCAGCGATTGCTTATGAAAAAATATATGCATTAAAGTAACGGTCTATTGACCAAACAATGTGTGTATTTTTTGTTTGTTGATATCCACGGTAAATAATCTTACTGTGACGCAAAAAAGAAGATATTTCTTTTGTTATAATTATTATTAGTTGATCTTTCTTTTCAATTTTTGAGATGAGATAGTAGATTAATTATAATTATTAAAACCTTTCCACAGCAGAAATGTTACGGGTACTATTCTAAGTATACTTGAACGTCGTGCATTCGTGCAATTGGAAAATAATCGAAAATAGAATCTTCGGACCCTTTTATTTTTCTGGTCACATTAAGAAAAGATGTCGATTTGTTTCTTGCAATATGATCATATAACGCGCTGGTTACTGGGCAACATAGTCAAACAACTGTTAATTTAATATTAATTTTAGAAACATAAATCGCTTTGTTATTTATATTTTTAACTACTATTTACTGCTTGTTGATTGTTATTTCTATACTTAAAATTTATAAAGCTACCTTTCCACTCAACAATAAAAGGGGTAAGTAAAATTTTGTACCAATAAAATATGAAAATGTCTTTCGTATCAGGAAACACTTTAAAAGCTTCTTTGGCGATCATAATGATAAACCGGATCTGAAGCGGACATTCGGAATTTACCAAATTGCATGTAATGATTGTGATAGTGAAGTTTACATTGGACAAACAAAAAAAATATTGAAGCGAAAACATAGTAGGCACTATCGTTTCGATAAACCAGAATTATTTAGTGTATCAGAGCACATGGTAGAATCCGGACATAATATAAACTTTAAAAACTTGCCCAACAAAAAATTCCCACCAACTTATTTGCTTGTCTTTGAAAGATTTATGACCATAACACATATGCCTTCCTATACAATACGAATTCTTGTGGTTTTCTCCTTTTCGAAGAAATACTATATATTTGACTTGTATAAATATTGTATGCTGATATATTTTTACGATTCAGTAGGTAACTCGGTTGACAATGAGAGTCCTCCTAGCCTTGAAACCTTCCGTTTTGAATAAATAGTTAACTTGTGTGGTGTAAAATTTACCGCGATGCCTATAAACTATAGTTACAGCTTATTTCAAAAAGAGAGAGACATAATTATTTATAATTATATAAATATACTAAAAATATTCTTACTTAAATTTCAGTTGCTTTATTAAGCGATATAATGTTGAGCGACTCATATTTGGCAGTTCACTACTATTGTTTATTTGAGCCATGATATTATCTAATTTTGGCAGTTCATTTTGACGAAGTAGACCGTGAATGATTAGGCGAATAGCAGTTTTGATAGCATCATCGAAAGAGTCCAGTAAAGTCTACCGATTATCTTTTTTGACTCAGAAGTTTTCCCTGTTTTTTGTTTTTATATTTGGTGATAGCGCGATATACTGTTGGTTTTGATATACTTGGAATTGCAATATCTTGTAAGGTGTTGATATGTTGTACTCAATAAAGTTACCTATACTCCATTTATTAATTAGGAGGGGTGTTTTTGAATTGAAGCGCCAAAAAGAAGGCTAACTATTGGTCAGCTTTCGGCCAAAATTAGACTAGCAATATTCGATATATTGCCGGCCGCCATATTGTTACAACAGCTGATTGATGTTTGGATTGAGTATTTTTCTGACTGTGTTTGTATTCAGTTTTCTCTCTAAATTCACGTTGTTGTAATAAAAACAGTTCCTTTGAGAACAAATTGGCTGACATATTCTCCGTGTAAAACATTTTCATAAGGTTTTTCGTGGATATAGAGGAAGTAGCAACTGGAACCCAAATGTCTCCGCCGAGAAGGCGAAAATATCTGAGCTTTGGTAGAGAAGCAAAATATATTGCATATAGTCAAAATACTTCGAACTCGAGAATGAGAATTACTGCTATTACTGCAAGAATATCAAGTATGATAGGTTGGTGTTATATTACCACCATTATACATATTATAATGTTATCTTATTTTTAGGAGTGGCACAGTCTGCTGTCTATCGTACCATAAAAGAATACAAAGAGAAAGGACAAGTTGTCCCACCAAAGAAAACTTCGAAAATAAAAAGACAACCGATTACCATGAGGAAATCAATGCCGAGGTGTTTGAAAGATGGTTGCATCAAATATTGACAGTACTGCCAGACAATGCTGTTATTGTTATGGACAATGCTACATATCACAGTTGAAAAACTGAAAAAATTCCCACAACATCTAGAAAACTGATATGCAGATTTGGTTAAAATCAAAAATAGCGAGTACGATGAAGAGATGGAACTTTGTCATTTAATTCGCCTTAATAAGGATCAATATAATACGCATGTGGCACATGGCATGGCCAGAAGTTGCAACAAAACTGTGTTGAGGTTACCACCTTGTCACTGCGAACTCAACCCAATTGAGTTAGTATGGGCTCAAATAAAAAATTAGGTAGCAGCTAAGAATATCCCATTCAAATTTGCCGATGCAAGGGTGCTTTTACTACAGGCAATCCAGAATGTCACTACAGACAACTGGAAGAAATGTGAAGAACATGTGATTAAAGAAGAAAGGAAAATGTGTGAGTTAGATGGGTTAATTGATGATACTATCGAGCCATTTATTATATCAATGGGCAAAGATAGTAGTTCAAGTGAAATAGAAAGTGCTAGTGAATAATTATTTTAGAAGGTAATGTAATGTATTCACATGTATTTAAGGTCAATTTATTGCTTAATATGTATATGTTATATAGAATATTAGTCTAAATTGTTGTTCACTTGTTAATAAACATATCAAAATAAGAATTATAGTAGAATCTAGTAACATTTAGAAACTTCGATTAAGAAAGGTACGATCTATAAAGTTGAAATGTAGTATGATCTGTATTTGATCAATAAATATTATTCTCCAGTGTTTTCTATATCTAATTGATTAATTATTTTTGTAATGAGTAATGAATATACAATTAATTACGTAACTATAATTTATATAAAATCATAGCTAGTTTTAAAACTGCCGCCAAGAAGTGACTTCCATCGTGTAAACGCGTCTATTCATTTTACTCGTCCGAATTAAAAATATGAAGTATAGTACTGTACTAATAGAAAATCTGCTTTACCATGTCACCTTTTCTCGTGTTGGGTGCATCCGTTACAATTTTTTTTGTAAGCATCCAAAATTATCGGGTTTTCAGCATTATTCAAGTGATTTACTATCTCTCGTTTCTTTGGAGGAGAATACACCCCTGTACTTTTAGCAGTACTGGTGCTAGGTTCTACATCCATAAGTGAAAGAGTCGCCTACAGAATTGTAATTTCAGTACAATTGAAGTTCTCTGTATTTGCATATTACTTACATAATCTATTAATTTTTAAATCAAAGCTCTGAGAAGAACTAATCTATACCGCAAAATAGTTAAGGTAATATAATAATTATGAACAAAACCGCCAAAATGTAAACGTGATATAAACATTGGTAAGGATGTCAAAATCTTTGACAATTTTCAGTAGAAAGGGAATATTGTACGGTATGATTTCGCTTTGCTTTCAACCAATAAAAAGCAACAGTTACTTGGGTCTGTTCAGAAATTTGTCTCTCTCTTTTTAGAATATTGAATAATTCACCGCATTCAGCAGGGCAACTCATAACTCCAACTATGAATTGAAAGAGGACCAATCAATTGTAAACGGTTATAAGTAGAGTTATGCAATGCTCTATGTATCTAGTTAGGTATAGAAATATCTATTCCGGTAAAAGCGAAAGGGTTAATGTTGATATACGCATTGTTATCTAGAAACGAAATTATTAACTTCTACTTGAATTTTAAATAATAAAAAAGTTTTTACCTTTATTCTCTCCAGTAAGCGCTTCGTGTGGTTGTCGTTGAGATACAAAAACCCTGATTCCGTCCTTAGGGTGACCAACTATAGGAATTTTCGAGCCGTGTTTGTACTTGCCACAACTACTGGATAAGGAAAAATAGGCAAAATAGACGTCAGAGATGTTTGGCAGATGTTTTCCCAAAAACCTAACATAAATATGGGTGCTCTAAATTATTACTACTTTAACCGTCTAAATTGGTACATGTATTTTGATTAAATTAGAATATTTGCTCTTTCTTTTCTTAAGAAAATAATCATATATCCTATATCGTAGTGTTCCGTAAGAGAAAAGATTTAAATTTTAGTACTTCGTAACCAACTTCGTAAAAGTTTATTCTACTTTTAGGAACGGCGTCTATATCTTCGCTGATAATGAAAACCAATCTACACAATTATTGCTCAAAGTTTACACCATGAATTCCTAAAATACTTAAAATTAGCTGATTTATGTAACATGGCATTTCAGAGCACATTTATATGTACTTCTACAAAGAATATATTACATTATTATTGAAAATGCAGACTTGATAAAATAAGCAATGCTTTGCAGATTTATAAGCTGATTTAAAATCTGTTTAAAAAATGTCAGCCAGAAGTTATTAAAAGAAAAACTAAAAACTGTCTTTCTTCTACACTACCGACCATAATTCTTTACCCATGAGCATAATTGGAGATAATTGCAAGAAACTATTTTTTATCCCTATCAAAATATTTGTATTATTAAACCGTCAGTACAAAATAGATTCTGATTTCTTTGAGGCACGTTCTGGCAGATGGATTAGATAAAGAGCAGTTTTTCGGAAATATTTACCACGGCCGGCATAAAATATGAAAATAGACAACACAGGCATATTAATATAATGACAAATTTAGTGTGGATTAGGCTTTCGGCTTGGAAGCAGTGAATAGTAAAGAACTTCTGGAAAGTGGGTAATATCAGCAAGAACAGGATTATCTACGGAAAAGCATACTCAAATAATGGCATATCACAACTTCGGTAAAAGTAATCGAAAAATGACTAAGTTACTGAAATTATACCATAGAACTGTGGATTATAATGTTAAAAAGTTTCAAATAAACAGCGAGCCGGACGGCCAAAAATAACAACACTAGCAGAAGATCGCGTAAGTGTAATTACGAGAAAAAGAAACGGACAAGAAATAGCGCCAGAAATTGCTGCTGAAGAGAATATTTCGCGCCCAAAACCATTTGTTTGTATGGAAGAATTGCTATGCAGAAACCGTTATTACATAAAGCAAACAAAGCTAAACGGTTAGCATAGGCGAGAGAACACAAAGGCTGGACGTTGGAAAATTGAAAAAAGTGCTCTGGACCGACGTATCTATAGTTCAAACATAACCTCTGTCCGTAAATTGAGAGGGGTACCAGCACTTGAATCCTGTATTACACCAACAATAAAACATCCAGGAGGATCAGTCATGATTTGGAGTTGTTTTGACGGTACTTCTGGGGAATTTTGGTCAAAATTGATGGTATCCTTGGAAAAGAAGTTTACAGGGACATTTTGTGTTCTAGCACGATGATGCAAAAGACACTGCAAAGATATGCCGTGAGTATCTGGAACAACTGGAGTACAGTAACACACAACAAGCAATGAAGTTGAAAATGGCTCAAAATTTTACAACCACAACAATCCATGACAATTATTTAAAATTAGAACTGACCAAGTTAATTAATTAATGTGCATTTTCCTGTGTTCAGTAGTATTCACTGTGTGGACTAAACACTCCGTAGTTAGGAAAGTAAAACTCATCTATCCATAATACTCGACTCATACTACTCGTAAATCTATTATTTCCGTTACTCTTGCAGATAAATCGCTTAGAAAATCATAATCCTCTGGTCTGGGCAATGCACAATTCGTAAAGGTGAAGCGTACCTGCGCTTCTGTTGTTATTATCCTTAAGCCATTGTTATTATGATATTTCAATAATAACAATGGTTGCTTGTTTTTGAATTTGTCGAGTAGGTATATAAATGATGTATTATGAAACCACATTATCTCTATTATATGTATATTTGCTTTTCTATACCTAAACGAAAAACAAAGTTTTGTGAGATATTATGAACATATTTAGAATCGAACAAATACCATCAATATCAATCATATCATCATATCTTAACAGAGTTTTTAAACAACAGTGATATTTTTGAATATTTGTTTTGACAAATAATCACACAGGCCAAAGTATTAATTTTATCGGGTTTTATTTATATTCACTTACACTAAGAACAATTGTATCTGATACCATATCAATTTCCGATTGCGGTGATGTATTTTAATCAAATTTAATTAAAATTCGTAATGTGAAGCAAATTGAACGACCTAAACTGTATGAAGGGGGTTTATATCAGCTCTAGAATAAGAGGGCGGTGCTTAAATACGTAACATCACATTCACGTGTTCTAAAAGACCTTTCGATAAGGTACAACATTTGCATGTAAATTTTTGTTCTATCTGTTTTTGTTCAAAAATTAAATCAGAAAACTGAAAATCTGTGATTTTTCGAAGGGGCGTTTTACCCCATCAGAGCGAAATGGGCAACTGCCTAAGGTCTCACGTTTCCTGTGAAACAATGAAAATCGTCAGGTACAAGTGGACCTTGCATTGAGTTTCCGTTGTATTTACAGTCACTTTAAATATGTGTTTGTGTGTTTTACAGTTTTCGTGTAAAATAGTCTATATATTTATCGTTTTCAAAAGTTAAGGATGTTACTGTCCTGTTACTACAGAATGTATATTTCGTTACATAGGTACATTTTCACCTTTTCGAACATCTACATTACATAAATTTTAACGGCGTAAATTATAAGTGGGTAAACAAGCGGCCCGTGGGCCGGATCCGGCCCGCTGTAAGATTTGATCCGGCCCGCGAAACATTTTGAAAAACCCAACTAAAAGAAAAATTTCACGATTTAATTATAATGTTGTACCTATTTTTTTCATTTTTTTTTTATTTCATGTCTGATATCTATAGCTAAAAATTATGAACACTACTTTTAAACGCGGTCCGCGAACGTATTTGAACACTAAAGTTTGGCCCACAACATGTCAAAGGTTGCCCATACTTGGCGTAAATCAAATGCCAATATAACACTAGCGCCATCTATGTATACACGAAATCCATAACGTCCATTCACTGTGTAAATAAAAATGTTGAATGACATTTACTGATTCAATGCACAACAAGATTCTATAAATACTCAAGGTATTTTAACTTACAATTTTAAGATACCTCTTCCATTTCTTGTGAGCGAAATACATAACGAAGAATGGAACTAGTGTGATTGAGTCGATATTTTTCCGTCACACTTCTATCGGTTCTTAATATCGATATTTTTATGCGTACCCGTATTTCTCTTCTACAAAATAATAAAAATCTTCTAAATACCTGTTGAAGGCAGACTTTAATGATGCTGGCTCGTTTAAAGTGATTTGAGACTATCGCCATTGTAATACTTAACTAGTTTTAACGGTTATCAGTTAATATCATAGCTCAAAAATGATTCGTAATAAAACTATACACATTTGATTCTCATTATATAAGGGTTGAAACAATGATTAAACAATTACGAAAAGAAGGGGGTATATAGATTAAATCAAAAACATAGTAAACTTACCATACTGACAAAATGGCGGACGGATTTGCCGGGTTCACTTTTTAGCCATAAAACAACCGGTGTTTTACGTATAATTGACATCAGAGGAATAAAATGAGAAAGAAACCATTTACAGTAGTTTAATGGGATTAGAGATTCCGTCATTCCACGCTGTTGGTTTTCATAAACTTTACTGCTTGTTATGAATCCCATTATTAATTCGTCATGCAAATAATACGATGATACGAAAGGTTACAGACACCTTATATCTTTAAGGAATTAAAAGTTTCCGTACAAACTCTTTTCGCCACTTAAAATTAGCAGATACGCAACATTTCATATTATTACTTGTTTCAAACACACTGCTAATTAACTCGCACCAGTAAACCCGCTACAATAATGTAGAACGCGATAATCTCCGCTGTTAAACTGATAAAATGTGAGGATGTTGATATTGACGCCGTCTATTATTATTTTAGATAATCAAACATGTACAGAATAAGGCTAAATTTAGTTATGACTTAAATGATTAAAAAACTTACTCAATTCGTTTCGCAAATGTTTCCATGAATATCTCCTCTTGATGAACCGAACATTTCCAAACGCCTAATCCTATACCAACAACGTGCACGAACGCTGTTGTATTCCTTTCCTTCGCTCGATGATTAGCTTCGAATAGTAGAGTATCGATACTAATTGCGATCCGTTTCGAGAACATAACATTATCGAAGTAAACCCCTTTACCGACTTCTTTGAAATACTCTGGATTACTACGATCTTTTGACTTGATAAAATCCGAGTATGTGAGTAAATTTTTGTCGTAAAAACGTGAAAAGAGCGAAGGTATCGTAGAATCAGAAACCGGCCCAAATCCGTTAGCATCGGTGTTCTGCTTCTGATCGATTACAATATCTTGATACTCCATGAATCCCTGTTTTCTCATTCGGGCTCCTATCAAACCAATTACGATACCTTCTTCTTGTAGATTCGATCGATTTGCAGCAGTGACACCCTTATTTTTTCGATTACCGTCATTTACGAAGTAACTATAAGAACTAACCGATAGAAAAGCCGAAAGTTTGATTTCATCGTAACTTAAGCAGTTTTCGAGTGTTAAATTACCTTCCTCGTTCTCCTTACCGATTGTTTCCCATTTGCCTCTACCCTTAACACCGTTTAATAAAATATAATCGTCATATCTTCCCATAAACATTACCGCGCGCTTTTTTAACAGTCGATCAATAAATTCAAGCATGTTCATATTTTTATACAAGTCTTTTTCGATAGCGCTTCCGTACTTCCGTTTGTGAAGAATAAAATCTATGAAGAGCGGAAGAACGGATTCGTGAAGAAGCGGATAGGAAGAATTTGCGTTTCTCAGTAGTATTGTTTCCGACACCTCTCGCTTTAACGTTGAGCATTTCCCTGTGTCGATTGGAAATTTAATTGGAAACTTATGGTTTGCATCTAATAATTCGTCTAATTTACTATATCGTAACACCGCGTCGCTTTCCTCGCATATAAGCAATTGTTGCCCGTTTCGTTCGAATAATTTGGGAGATTCGTTGGGCCAGTCTATCAACGGATACATGTTTAACGTTCACGAACGGACACTAATTGATCGTACTACAGGTTATATGCATACATATGTCATTTTTTTTCTCGTTGTGTAATTATGAGTAATAATTTACGCTTGCTTACTATATTCGTATGCCATCTGTAGTTTAATAGTTGATATAGCGTAATTTTTATAGAAATTTACAAAGGTGCTACTAGCAAATAGTACGCATAAAACGTGACATGTGGAGAAGCGAGAAAGCATTGGTTCACATTGGTTAATGATTACGCTTCAAAAAAATGTTAGAACTACCCAGCGTACAGTCCCTGTCTATTTTATTAGGGTCACTGTCATAGGTCACTGTTGTGTATGCATGTTACTATCACACACATAGATGGCGCGATATACACACGCCAGTATATATATATATATATATAGATGTACTACCACGTACGAGATGTATAGATACTGTGATGTAGTTTATAGTATATTAAGAACAATAAAATCATTATTACACCACAGAGTACGGTCTTTATACTGCCTTACTTCCCGGCCCCAACGATATATTACAGTCACCTTATAAATTTAAGCTTTTGAGTGTTTCCAACGCGATAATTTCCAATACAAGTATAAAATTCGTGAATAGGCTTTGCAATACCTATCTAAATACGTTGCTTAAATATCTTTCTCGGAAATTGAAAAAGTGCCACTTAATGACGTGTTGCCTATTAACATCGCCCTCATGAATCATTCTGTACTGTATAGAAGATGGGTGGAAACAAAATTGAAAGACACAGTAATTCGCAGAATATTATTTGGATCGGTTACTATTGTAGAAAAAATATTTATCTGTTCATCTAACAACGTTTTTCCGTGCATACGTGTTGCACTTTAAGTTATTGCTTGTATGCGCTTTATACTTTTTTGGTATGGGTAAAGAAAGGACATACCAAATGAGAAAAAAACTGTGTATTATGGCAATGCTGGGTTCAGGAGTGTATTGTCAACGCACAATTGCAAAGAAAGAAAAAATATCCCGACAAACAGTGCAGTGAATCGCCGTTTTAATGAAAGAGTAGATACCGACTACAAGTACCGGAAGAGCGTTTTGCGGCACGAAAAGGATTACTACTAATCGAGATGATCGAGGTATCCTAGAACTAGCAACTGAAAACCGACGTTTATTCGAGAAAGAAATAGGAAATATAATGTCTAAACATGGTATGCAGACGCCCTCTAAAAAGCCAAGATTAACACAGATGATGAAGCGAGTACGTTATGAATGTGCAAAACGTCATCAATATTACACAATTGAAGATTGGCGAAAGGTAAGACAAAATAACTTAAACAGATATATAAATCAAGCAAATTTTTTTGTTTGAACAATGTCCTTTCGTTGAAGATCGTATTTAGAGATGAGTCGCAACTAGAAGCCATGATCGAAAGAGCTCAATTTGTTAGACTACGTCCATTTGAACGGTTTGGTGAAACTAGTGCACTAAAAATGGTGAAACGTCCTCCGTCAGTTATGGTATGGTCCTATGTATCAGTCAAAGGTTCTGGACCACTGTATTTTTGCCAAAGCACCATGAATCAACACCAATATAAGCGTGTATTGAAGAATGTCTTGATACCATATATCAATGATTTAGATCCGAATGAAAGACCTTACACATTCATAGACGATAACGCACCATGCCATATGGCCAAATCCATCCAAAGTTTTTTGGAAACGCACGCTCTGCCGGTGTTACCTTGGCCGCGAAATTCTCCCAACCTCAATGCAATTGAGAACGCGCGAAGGGTTTTAAAATCACGTGTATATTCGAGAAGAAACACTACAAAAGTGCAATTAGTTAGAAATACTCAGGATGTGGCAAAATGACGCCATAATTAGACATACCATTAACGCTTGCATAGACAGTATGCCAGAAAGAATAAGAGCAATTGTAAAAGCCATTATAAAATACTAGTTATATAGTTGTGACGATGTCTATAAACAGTTCTGAATAAACTTATGCTTTACGATACGTTTTTCATTTTATATTTTAACAGAATCGCCAGTAACCCTACCAGTAAAAGAAATTGCTCTTAATGTATTTTGTGATTTTATTTCTTACTACTCTATAATATAACTAAATAGATCGGTGGTTCGCGATTGACAACGTCTTCTACTAAGACTCCTAAAGCACCAAACAGTAATGCATTCATGGAAAAGAATTGCAAGGTTTTTATACTAAGATTATCAATACACAAATTCCAATTTTAATTAAAAGTTAAACAATGAAAACTTGACCTTTTAATCAAAATCGATATTTGTGTATTGATAATGAGAGTACAATGTATTTAGAATAATACAGGAAGTTATAGTATAAACAATAGCAACATATCTGCACAATATTTAATAGCGCAAAACATCATAATTATACGAAGTATATTATAACTACTTAAATCTAAGAATAAAATGTGGGTAAAGATAATTGATACATTACAATAAAAATGTTGGTATATAACACTAGAAAGAGACAAAGCAATTTTATTTAAAAAAAAAGATTATTGAAATTGGGAAATTACTACGTCCAAAAAATATGTTTGCGTTGCGAATTTTAAATGGTAGATAAATTAATAAATCATTAAAGTGGTATTACGCTCGGTGATGTTACCTGCAAATATTGTAGGAGATACTCAAATGTGTTCTAGATCATTTCAGAACTAAAACGAGTCTATACCAAATAAAGTGTAGAATATTGAATAATATAATTTAGAAATTCATTAGAAACTTTTCAACGGTCAAAAGGAAACGGTTTGTATCAAAAATGTATTATTCAGCGTTATTACTTCCTACTTTTTTCGGAAATAAAATAGCCGAATAATTACCGCAAATTTCTACCGTTAAGTTGCCACGGTGAACGAGTTTGAGTTTGCTTGTCTATAATCTAAGTGTCAATGTAATACCAAACAATTAAAAAAGAACTAAATAACAACTTAATTAGATAATTTAAACCGCATGGCCAATGGAATTATCTTTCTATTAATGTCAACGTTACAGAAGAGAATCGTAAACGCAGCCTATGCGGGGTGTAATAACTTTTTTAGCCTAAACAATAATGCTGGAATCCTTGTTGGTCTGTAAATTTTCAACCGAAGCATCTGAAACAGTAAAAATGCTCAAATTACAAGAACGTGGTTCAGCGGTGAGTACTCTCAAACAAACTTTCTGTACGAATCCATAGAATTTTAAATGTACTATTGTACTCTTTCTAATATTTCTTCGCGGCGCGTGGGATTGTAATAGTGGGGATAGAATTACTGCGACATTTGATTAAACGCACTTCAGTTATCTCTGCATAACCGACAGAAGCAAACGTTTTTCAGTGATAATTTAGTGAAATTGGCGATAAAGTTACTGTATACGAATAATTTGTAGTAGCTGTATCGTTATGGGTCGCGAAAAAACGCTTACGGAAGCAGAAAAAGCGTAAGTCGATACGAAAATCATTCCATAAGAGAAATCGCTAGGCGATTAAAGGCGAGTGATTACGCAATTCGTAATTACCTCTGCGACAAGGTAAATTAAGGGTCGGATAACGAGAACCACTACCGTACTGGAGAGAAGGAAAATTATTCGAATACTAGCGAATTCAGCGGCGATAGCACGTCAAATTCGGGATGCCGCTGGAACTCCTGCATACGTAAGGACAGTGCATAGGGTTCTGAAACAATCTTCACACATTCGTCGGTTGAAACTGAAAAAAAAACCGGTTTAAACGGCCCGACACAGAGAAGGCCGGTTATATTTCGCAAGACAACACATTCAATGGAGTGAAGATTGGAAGAAGATCGATTTCATGGATGAGAAACGATTTAGTCTCGATGGGTCTGATGGACTTCAACATTACTGGCACTACTTGAGGAAAGAACCCAAGGTGATATCGCGAAGACCTCGAGGCAGCGGAGGTGTTATGGTATGGAGTGTGGGTTCTTATTCAGGGGCAGTTGAAATCATTTTCATCGAAGGATCTCTAAATGCCCAGAAATACCTAGAAATAATCGAAAACATAAAAGGCGTAATCCAGAATCAAGTGGGCACGGAAGACAAAATAAAATAACTTTATTACAATGGCCACCGTTGTCTCTGGACCTCAACATAATAGAAAATGTATGGGGACGATTATCCCGAAGGATTTATATTGCTGGGAAGCAATAAGCAAATAAAGAAGAGTTGAAAGTGGCCATTCGGAAAGCATGGGAAGGACTTCCATTGGAGTACATTCAAAATTTGTATAATTCATTACTAAACAGAATGTTAGAGGTAATAAGCAAGAATGGTAGCTATACCTATTATTAAGTAAAGTTTTCGTCAACAATTTTGTTGTTTCATGTTGCTGTGTTTAATCAAATGTCGCACCAGTTTTCAAAGTAATATTTGTTAGTTAAGTTATATTTTAAACTTTTTTAACTCTCATTTGGAATACTTGGTTAAAAGAGCATCAGATTATCGGCATAAAACACAAAAATCAAAAAATTATCCTTTGACAAAGTTATAGATATTGCGTTTCATCAAGTGTCGCGGAGTGTATACAGGATGCCGACAGTTATATACTCATTTTTACTAACTTTACTATTATTGGAGCTAGAATATCAGTCAAGTTGTATGTAATATTCTGGATTAAATTTTAGGAAGTTCTTGAATACGTTCGCTACTGCCGACAAAACTATCGAAAAATACCAAATCAATATCATGGTCATGGCGTAAATATATTAGATATGCCAGTTATCTAACAAACGGCGTTGTGTTCACGTTTTTTTCCGAAAACACTTTTATTAAAATGTCAATGCCTTAGAACATCAAAGAAAACGCTAATTACTGATTTTGTTCAAAAGAAATCATGATTTTTATGAATCCTCTTAGAGACTGCTTTTTCGTATATAAACGTAATTGAAGTACCGCAGAAATATAAAGGTTTCTTACCTGGTCTGCTTTTGCACCTAAAGAAATCGCGTATTTTAAAGAACCAGTTTCCGATACGCCGTGATATAAAAGCTCGTACCCGTAACAGGAGCATGTACAATATAAAAGAGCCAATAGCATAACATAAGAAATATTTTTCAAGGTAACTTCTTTGTTCCATACACTCCAAACTGTCCGGCCCTAAAAAGTATTCGAACTTAATGTTGGACGTTTTTACAGCGGTAAAAATACTCACTGCAGCACGGATCGTTTAAATGGTTTTCGAGGCACAAACCTTTTCTATCGTTAGCGGGCATGATCTCCCAATTATGATTCAGGATCATTTTTATGGAAAACTTCGCCAAATAAAAGCATAACGAAACGTGTGGATCTCCAATGAAGCATAAGCTCTTCAATACGTCAATCACATCTAAAAAGATGTTCTCTTTCTCCATAACTAATAAAAGCCCTACGACTATTGGAGGGAAAACAATGTGAGTGATTAAGAATCTCGCGTAACCAGTTTGAACTGTATCTGCGGGCATAAAGAAGTAGAGGAACGGAATACACGCTATTCCATGCACGAGATGAAGAAGCCAGAATTGCACTACAAATAAAGATTAGTTTTTTCCTTTCAATAAAAATAAGACCGCCCAACAAAATATGTTTTTTATCATGATCCCTGTTAATGTATTTCTGATGCGCTGGTTCCAAAAATAACTGGCATTTCTTCCTAATAGCTCTAGTTTTTGAAATACGGCGAAATTTATTACTCATACGTAATAAATTTCACCGTTATTTGTAAGTAGAACAGATGCTTCCTAACTTTCACACGCTCGGATGTAATATGAGCATCAAGATTCATTACCTTCACAGCCACTTAGACCGTTTTCCACAAAACTTAGGTAAGTTAGTGAGGAACAGGCGGAAAGATTTCACAAAGACATCAGCGTTATGGAGGAAAGGTCCCAAGGAAGATGGGATACCCATATGATGGCCGATTACTGCTGGGATCTACAGAGTGACTGTTCCGTTAAATCTCACGCGACGAAATCTTATAAAAGGAGATTTTTAACTGATGTTAAGTACATTAAATTAATTAAATTCACATGTGTATCTGTTTACCACCCGTAATATTGTTTCCACCAATTCTTGTATGTAAACATGGAACTTGTAAAAACTCCACCTATAGCGTCACCTTCTTATAGCGTCAAAAAGTTCGCAGTCCCGTGACTGTCGTTATAACCGGGTCCTACTGTAGTAATATTTAAAAAGTTACATACATAACAAAACATTATATCTAATTTTGGTGATTTTTTTCTAAATAGGGCAGAAAGAGTGATTTTCGAAAACTAGATCTGATAGAACGAATCTGACAGCATTTTTGGATTATGCATCCCAAAATTGCTTAATTGCTCTTAAAAAATCTGAGGCCCCAAAATATGTGTTGGCCAGTGTAATTTGCACTTACCCATTACTGATACGTCCATAAAATGAAAAGGAATAAAATATAGAGGCGGCAGTATAATGCTAATTACAACCACCGTATACAAGGCATGGAAAAGGAAACACAGTATCCAGTATTCGCATGATCCTATATCACATCGTGTTTTGGTAGATTTTGTGCGGTCAGTTCTTAATAATAGCGCTGTTGATGCAATGAGAAGCGAACCTGCACAAATTAATACAAATTAATTGCAACCTTTATATGGTAATATCATTTTGAGGTGTAACGCTTAAACTGTAAACTATCAATTTTTGTATAAAGTCTGGTAGATATAAAGTCATTTGCCATTAAATTTCAATCCGTATAAATTACCCATACCATCGCAATAAAATTAAGGTCCGATTTGCTACAATAGCTAGTCGTGATAGACATAACAATATATACTATTGTATTGTGGAGAATGATTTAGATCAAGTATGGGCAACCTTTGACATGTTGTGAGTCAAACTTTAGTGTGCAAATACATTCGCGGGCCGCGTTTAAAAGTAGTGCATTTTAAAGTAGTGTTCACAATTTTTAGCGAATACTTTTTTCAAAATGTCTCGCGGGCCGGAGCAAATCTTACAGCGGGCCGGTTGTTGCCCACATATGATTTAGATGCTACTACGGAGGTAACTCAAATATCTAGAAGTTTTGTATATCGTATTTTCCAAGGATATCACACTGAACGCGCAGAAAATGGTTGTATTCTTTTAACGCCTGCTCCTAAATTATTTCCAAAGTCGACAGTAGACACTTGTGGAAAAGAAGTTATTCAGTAACTTTGAATTTTCACTTAACAGACAACCAACAAGCAACCATTAACTCCACTTATAATAAGAATCGAATGGTTTCATTAGAAAGAGATTATTTTTTTGGACACTGTTGCAGAAAATAGGATACTGGTATTTATAATTTGATATATATATATATATATATATATATATATATATATGCACATAATTAAATTATAAATAAATTAAAATATGCGAAAGAAAAGTAGTTATCGCGAAAACGTTTAAATAGATTATTACATGAAACAACGGTTTTCTTTATCAACAGTGAGAATCGAATTACAGTGGTATTTTAAACGAGTGACGATAGTTTGAATTTTCCGCCCTGTCAGCTTAGTTTTTAGTTTTGAACTCCTTACCAGTATCGTCACAAATAGATCTTATACGGAATGATGAGGGAATGTTACAATACACAAAGAGCTTAGCTGTATCTGTTAATTAAATAACATAAATCTGTCTGTAATGCATATAAAGTCGATGGTATCCTTGGGAAAAAAGACACTCAGTATTACGGTTACTCCCGTATGATTTCGAATTAAATCCAAGAGAAAAAAATATAAAGGCTGATAAATGATGTGCTCTAATTGGTACATAATGCAAACAACTTACTTATTGGAAGAAGCACTATCCATAGGCATACATTTGAAAATTCAGATTGAGGTAACGGTTCTTCTTTCTTAGTTCGAGCGTGTAAAGGTGCATTGCTCGTAGATATCGAGAACTCATCTCCAGCATAGTACTTCAGCAATGTGTTCATTACCACATTTATAGATATCGATGCTCCATGGTATGCTTTATTCGCATACATGATATTCACAGCATGTACGCTACTGCCATTGTCTACAGAAGTAAACTCAGCAGCGATAATCATCTTTTTCGTATAATGTACTATATTCTCAGTGCCTTTCGCAACAATAGCTAAAGATGAAGAAAATGATGTTGAATTACAAAACAGACAATTATAAAATAGATTTACTTTCTGGTACATTCTCCACTTTTGTTGCCGTACTGTTTGACGAGGATACGATATCTTTAAAGTATTTATCGATCTCAGTTTGGTGATCTGTACCTGCAATGCTGTAATATACCTCTGTGTTTCCATACAAACTTAACTCCAAAGGTATTTTGGTGTCATTCCTCGAAACATCGGCAAATGCTGTATTACTCAACCATAGCGTTAGTAGTACTATACCAAAAGCTATCAGTAGCTATAGAAAAGATTATGTTTTAAGTTTACAGTTGAAAGGTTATAGTAGAAGAAGTATTTATATATGGTGAGCATATTCAAACATGAAAAGGCTAATTAAGCACCAGATGCTTTGATCGTGATTCAGCAAACACGATTTACTTAAATTATCGTAATTTGAGAGAATAATTTAATTTACAAAATGCTGTTAACGCACTTCTATTGAAGAAACTTAAACGAGTATTACCCCATAACTTTGTACAAATCCTTTGTTTTTCTCTAAAAACATTTAATTATCAAAAGTTCACAGTGTTATTTTTGTGTGGCGAAGTTATCACCGGATTTTCTCTGTCGTAATAGTCGCTTTAACTTCGAATTTATACCAATATACAGCGAAAATTACATACTACAGGTGAGTCTAACCAATTTTGTGATTGTTAATTTACGTTTTGTTTAATTTAATAGTTTCCTCTCGACTCTATAACTTTTTGTGTAGCTTAGACATTTCCACACATACACGTTTTTTTTTCTTGTTTTTGTTTTGATGTGTAGAAGAAGTGTTTACATTTTAATCTTAACCGTTATACCGGGTCCAGGACAAAAGTAGTCACCTTCCGAGCACCTTTCTTTCTTTTTTTTTTTACTCCTTTCTTTTCCGCGGCCTCCATTGTTTTGTGCGTTAGTCAGTCACCAGGATAGGCCCCCTCGGTGTGAATATTGTGGCCTTGTAGTGATCCTGGCTTCCTTTGTGTTTACTCTAGTACATATTACTATACTCGATTGTGCAATGAGTACCACTTGTCATTCCTGTAAAGCCGCATTAACACCAGATAATTCAATTCCTTCCGATTTGTGTCGCAACTATATTCACAATGTCTGCAGCGGCTTGTCTAGAACAGAGGTACAATACATGAAGTCCAAAAATCGTAAATTGTTTTTTTATTGTGACAGCTGTACGGATTTCAAGGCACAGTTGGCCAAAATGCAAGATGTTTCCTTGGTTGTAAATAAATTACAGGATGAAATTCAAAACTTGAAATCAAAACTTGAGTTGTTTACAAAGAAACCTAAGGAATTTTCAGACGTGGACACACTGGATACTGAGAACATCATTTGTGAACTTGCTCAGCGCCAAGAAAGAAAAAATAATCTCATTATCTTTAATTTGCCTGAAATGGATTCTGGTAGTAAGATCGAGCAAATTTCTGAGGATACCAGTGCTATAAAGGAAATGTTTTCTACATTGAACATCAAAGTCGATACAATTAGTCCGATTCGCTTGGGAAAGTATGATCCTACGAGCTCTGCACGCAGAAGACCGGTTAGGATCCGTTTGCCGCATACCGACGCTGTAGCTGATGTTATCCGTCTCAGTGGGAAGCTAAAGAGTATTGACAAATTCAAACTTGTCTCACTAGCAGAGATAGAACACCAGCGCAATAGGCTATTATAAGCGTATCAAGCAGCAGCTGACTGATCGTACGCTAGCTGGAGAGACTGGCTTATCAATTAAATATATCCACGGTGTCCCTAAGGTGGTGCAAGCAAGAAATTATTCGGGAAACTAAATCAGCCTCAACAGTTACAACAAGACATTCCAGCTGTACTATCAGAACGTACGCGGGTTACGTTCAAAGCTTGATACTGTTTACTGACATCTTCATGTATCAATGCTGACGTAATACTTCTCACTGAGACATGGTTATCCGCAGACTTAAATTCCTCTGAAGTTTTCGATTTGTCTTTTGATGTCTGCCGGAAGGATAGGGATTTTGAAGCTGTGGGTCGCTCAATTGGAGGCGGTGTTTTGGCTGCTTTTTGTGCAAGTTTGAATGTGCTGTTCCTGTTACTAATTTACAATCATTAAATGCAGTTTCATTAATTGATACCGTTATATGTAAGATTAGTATAGGTCAAGCTCTAGTATATTTTGTTAATGTTTATGTACCTCCCGATGTGTCATGCGATGATTTTGAATTGTTTTTAGACACTCTAGGTCTTGATTTAATGGATAAACACTTGGTTATAACTGGTGACTTCAACTGCCCTGATATCGTCATGAGCAATAGCTCTGATCGTAAATATGTATCTTTGTTGTCTTTTATGAATTTATTGAACTTACAGCAGTATAATAACGTTGTAAATCATAATGGAAAACTATTGGACTTGTTGCTGACTAACTTAAGCTGTGATGCCCATGTAGTACACGATTCGGATCCATTGGTGGCTGAGGATGTTCATCATCCCGCTCTCAATATTACATTTAGGCTATGTTGCGAATCTGTCACTAAACAGTTTCCATCAAACACCAACTTGAAATTTAATTTTCGCAAGGCAAACTTTCCGACCTTGTACAGTGATATAGCTGAAATTGACTGGACTTTTTTGGAGAATCTTAATTGCGTTAACGAAGCAGTATCAGCTTTTTATAATTGCTTAGACATTGTCATCCGTCGTTCTGTACCTTTGTCCAAACACCCTTCTCGAAGGTATCCGCCTTGGTATAATTTCGAAATAATCAAGCTTCTTCAAATAAAGAATTATTACCTTCGTAGGTGGAACAAGAGTGGACGCGAGATCTACCACATTGAATTTAAGCGTTTGAGGAAATTAGTTAAAGACAAAATTAGAGTTGTATATGTGGAATATCAGACGGCGGCTGCAGAAGATATAGCACAAAATCCAAAGCTAATCTGGCAGTACATAAACGCGCGTCGTAATGCATCAAGAATACCTGGATGTCTCACTTTGAACGGCTCCACTGTTGATGATCCCAGCAACATTGTTCAGACCTTCGCAGATGAATTCTCTAGACTGTTTGTGTCTGGTTCACAAGCATTACTGGGCCCCGGCCTCTTGATAGGATCTCATTAGTGGTAGTTCTTTGATTGGATCTTTTACAGCACACGATATCTTAAAAGCATCTAAGAAGTTAAAATCTAATTTTACTGCTGGTCATGACGGCCTCCCCGCATTTTTTGCACGTGATTGTTGTGTAGTACTATGCGAACCTCTAGCTAGAATATTTAACTTGGCCGTAAGTTCTTCTACCTTTCCTGACGCTTGGAAGATTAGCAGAATTACACCCGTGTTTAAGAAACGTAATCGTTCTGACTTCCAAAATTATAGACCAATAAATATTTTATCCAACTTTGCAAAAATTTTTGAATATCTTCTGTCTCACAGAATTTACGTTAGTGTCAAGCCTTACTTATCTTCGCGACAACATGGTTTCATTCCAGGAAGGTCTACTACAACCAACCTTGCTGAGTTAGCACAGCATATTGCCGAATCCATGGAACGACGTCAACAAGTAGATGTATTATACACCGATTTTAGTAAGGCATTTGACACTATCAATCATTCCCTTATGGTATCTAAGTTGAGTAGTTTTGGTTTTCCGCCAAGTGTAACAGAATTAATCCGCTCGTATTTAACTGATCGTTCATGCTATGTTCACTACAATGGATATACATCCTTAACATTCTCTGCTTCCTCTGGTGTGTGCCAGGGATCCAATTTGGGTCTCCTTTTGTTTAATATTTATTTGGATGATCTCCTACAGGGGTTGGACTGCAATGTACTGGCTTACGCGGACGATCTTAAGATCTACAATACCATAACCTCCCCGGCAGATTGTCTGTTTCTCCAGAACAGTCTGGATACAATTGTTAGATGGTGTACACAGAATGGAATTCATTTGAATCTGGATAAGTGTGCTGTTGTAAGCTACTCCAGATGTCATAGACTATACAATTTTCACTATGCTGTAAGTCAGGCTATTGTTCCTAGGCACTCGTCTGTGATGGACCTGGGCGTGCAGTTTGATGCAAATTTGTCGTTTGCAGACCACATATTATCCATACGAAATTCTGCGATGAAATCCTTAGATTTCTCATACGATCCCCTGCAGATCATTCAATAATCCTGCCTCGCTAAAAGCATTATACTATTCGCTTGTCCGCACTGGGTTGGAGTATGCCTCCAATTTGGTATCCTCACTATCTCCATCTGCAAGTACTACATGAAAGAGTGCAAAAACGATTTTTGAAATATCTGTCCTTCAAAATTGATGGCACTTACCCTGGACGCGATGTTGATTATGCTGGTCTGCTGAGGAGACACGGCTTTGTATCGTTATCGGATCGAAGGAAGGAATTTAGCAGTCAATTTCTACTTAAACTAATTAATCACGCTATTGACGCTCCATCCCTTCTCCAAAATTAATTTTGTGGTACCTCAGTACGATACCAGGTCCTTCCCTAATTTTGGGTCCCTTCATGCAAAATTCAATGTTCTGCTTAAAGCACCCTTTACGCATATGATTAGAAATGCCAATGAATTACTTCACGATCCTTTTTGTTGAAGAGTCTACATGGATTTACATTGTCGTCCTATTTTGTTCTTGCATTCTGATGTCACCGAGCCATTATTATATTTATGATTCAGTTGTATCTTTTTCGACTAATTTTAATTTATTACTGCGCTGTATATTGTTACTACATATATATGCTAGGTTACATTATTCTCGCATTGTCCTGTAAATGTAATTATTTTCTGTTGGGCAATAAAGATATTATTATTATTACTATTATTAAAGCACCCATTACGCATATGATTAGGAATGCCAATGAATTACTCGATGATCCTTTTTGTTGAAGTGTCTACATGGATTTACAATGTCGTCCTACTTTGTTCTTGCATTCTGGTGTCACCGAGCTATTTTTATGTTCATGATTCAGTTGTATCATTTTTGTAATTTAAGTTTATTACTGCACTGTATATATTATGTCATTACTACATTATGCTGTATTATACTATTTTATGTTATTGTCACATTATCCTGTAAATGGAATTATTTTCTGTTGGGTAATAAAGATTATTATTATTATTATTATTATTATTATTATTATTATTATTATTATTATTATTATTATTATTATCAAAACCATGATAAATTCGGTTTTCTTAGTTTTTACTAACATCTAATTAACTAATTATTATATATGTAATGATTCTTTCCTTAAGACTCTGTTGCGTAAATGATTGACGCGCCTATTCGGTAAGGAGGGGTTACAGGTTCGAATCTTGCCCAAGTCGGGAAATTTTTAATTTTACGAATTAATTTATTAGATGTTACATTTGTTTTATATGTTTTATTTGTAAATGTGTAACTTCGCTGACATTGTTATCATTATCAATGCTTTAGGTGATAAGTTATATTATTTTCTATAGCTTTGTTTTCATTGTGTTTATCGTTTTAGTGACTTGTTAAACTCGGTTCATCGTTTATTGTATCGATCTTGGAGTGAATCGGTTTCTTGGTAAATTACTAGAACTTTTAATAGCGTCGTTCATTGCAAATAAAATAATTATTATTCTTATTATATTACACTAAGAAAAGGAGATGATTTTCAATAACGTATTTGGAGGAAAACATAAAATAAGGCACATTTAAAAGAATGCCTAGAAAATAACACCAAGATAAGAAAACGCTGTAAATACAGCTTTCTCATGGTATTAGTGAAATCAATTCACGAGAAAGACATGTGAAGAGACATAAAACGATAATACATGGACATGTTTCTGCCTATCCTGCGTCATCAGCGTGGTTTCGAGCGGTTTTATGCTCAACCCATGTAATTCTCTCGCTGCTTCTATCGCCATACTTAACCCTACGATACAAGTGAATATTCCTGGCGCTTTTGGCACTAGTTAGCGCTACTAAATGGTTCGAAAAGTATCATATAATATTCGGTTCTCCGACAATCATTAGATAAGTCGTCAATTTTTTTGCTAAATTCTCATTGACTTCCTTCTTGTTTCTTTTGAGAGAGCTGATTGAATATTTTAAAATCAGTTTCTATGCAGTAGTACAGGTGATAATAATACTGTCCTGCACATGTTCGTCTTCTATCTGTACTGAGAGAAATTATTAAAAGATTGTGTGAAAGCTAAAAATCATATCTTTTATTATATGCAACTTTCGACTAAAACAATGAGAATAGTACGTGGGAGAATAAATTTTATCTAATCTTGCGATTTATTACAACTTATGTGGCAAGTTTAAACCATTGTACATAACAGACACTACAATAACAGGTATTGAAGTATTATCAAAGGTGTCAATGATTAACCTTTACTTTTACTTACATTTGAATCAAATTGATAAGCAAAGAATTGCGAAAGATACATAATCCTTATCTTGATCTCTAACATTTGATGACGATTGCAAGGACTGTGTGGATGTACAATTCCCAACTTAATCAATAATAACCTGAAATTCAAAATAACAAGTTCAAACCCTACCATTCCAAAAATGTATTGTCTTCCAAAAATCCACAAACCAGGCAATTCCATGAGACCTATAGTATCCGGCATTGATTCTCCAACATACAAATTGTCCAAATGGCTAGTGAATGAATATAAGAACTTGCCCCATAAAGTAGATAACCTATGTGTAGAAAACTCCGTAGATTTTGTAAATAAAATTGAAAATATTGAATTAAAAGATGGGGAAGTCCTTGTATCATTCGACGTTTGTTCACTTTTCCCAAGCGTACCAATTCCAGAATCGATGGAGTATTTGGTTGAATTTTTGAAATTAAATAACGTAGATGATGTGAAAACCGCGGAATATAAAAGGTTAACTAAATTATGCATGTCACAAAATTGTTTTCAAATAGGCGGAAAATGGTTCGAACAGGTGGAAGGCACGGCGATGGGTAATCCTCTATCGCCTTTTATTGCGAACCTTTTCATGAGCAAATTTGAAACAAACCTGAAAAAAGAAACCAAATATTTCCCGAGAATTTGGCTTAGGTACGTAGATGATATTTTCGCTGTGTTTGACACCAACAAAGGAAACATACAAGATTTTCTAGCAGAACTGAACTCAAAATTTACCACGATCAAGTTTACCATTGAAGAAGAAGTGAACAATCGCCTTCCGTTTCTAGATACTCTAGTCATACGCAATAATAATAAGTTAGAAATAGACATCTACAGAAAAGAAACTAATTCCAACAGATTCATCACGTTTGATTCGCACCATTGCGAACAACAAAAAATGTCCGCGATTAGTTTTCTGGTCAATAGACTCGTCAGATTTCCGCTAAACAAGAGCAGGTATGACAAAGAATTAAAATATATCAAAGATGTAGCGAGGTACAATGGTTTCTCTTCTATGGATGTCGACCGTATTTTAAGGAAGGTCCAATACAAACAACACATCAGAAATTCCACGACTTTGACATCAACAAACACCGGCAACAAGAAATTTATAACTCTTCCTTTTCACCCAACAGTAAAAGGGTTAAGTAAAATTTTCCGACAACTAAACATGAACGTGTCTTTTGTGTCAAAAAACAACTTAAAGAATCTCTTAGGGAATCCCAAAGATAAACCGGAGATGATAAAAAAGTCTGGAATATACCAACTCGCATGCAATGATTGTGAGAAAGTTTATATTGGACAAACAAAAAGGAGTATCGAAACGAGGTTCAAAGAACATATTAGACACTATCGTTTCGACAAACCTGAACTATCAAGCGTAGCAGAGCATATGGTAAAATCCGGACATAAGATTGATTTAAAAAATCTGGCACTACTTAAAAACGTGAACTCGTATAGAGAATTAGACGCGTACGAAACGGTATATATGAAAAAGAACGGAAACTTATTGAACAGAGAACCACCCCCAATTGCACACTCGAGTTTGATGGATTTATTACCATAGACCCTGTTAAATGATACGGTTCGCTTTCGGTCCATCCTTCCCCGTAAAAGGCATGAGGCCACCTAGTAGATTGTAAATAGTCATATGGTTAGAAATTTTAGAGCCTGCGTAGAAAATAATTTGCATGTGTGATACAGTTTTTACTTTCAGTCGGTAACACGGTTGACAATGGGAGCCCACGTGCTCCCGAAACGCTGCGTTCCGCATAATTAATTAATTTGTGTGAGTGGAGTTTACTGCTATACCTGTGAATCTAACATTTGATGTACACAATAGTATCTTAAATATTATTAATTATAATTAATTAATAAGTGGTGTTGCGTACTTTGTAATTTCGAATTACGCGCCTTCACCCTAGTGGCGAAGGGTGCAAACATTGTATCTAGTAGTTTATTAAGTTAAGACACAAGGCAATTGAAAACGTGTTCGCTATTGTGATGACATTGTAAACAGCAAATACAGTCAATATAAACAATTCAATACAAAAATACAGTCCACTATTATTTCACAACAAGTGGAATATATCTAATATTCCACCCTACGATACACAGCCGTTGTGCTGTGCCCTCTTGGGAGAGCAATTCACGAATTGCACGAGAGAAGGCTGGGAAAGTGTACCCGCTTCTTTTCGCTGTGCCTGACATTGCAGACATGTGTTTCTTTCTTTTGGCAGTAGTTAGCGCCAGGAATATTCACTTGTATCGTAGGGTTAGGTATAGCAACAGAAGCAGCGGGAGAATTACATGGGTTGACCATAAAACCGCTCGAAACCACGCTGATGACTCCGGATAGGCAGAAACATGTCCGTGTGTTAGCGTTTTATGTCTCTTCACATGTATTTCTCATGAATTGATTTCGCTAGTATCATGAGAATGCTGTATTTACAGCGTTTTCTAATCTTGCTGATAAAATAAGGCAGTTGAAGAAATTACAAGGCCACTAGAACGTGGCAATGGAACTGCGTATACCATTTTTAAAGCAAAACGATAAGGAATATCATCCACCAGGAGCTATAGGGAAAGGAGAAAATGAAAGTACAATCAGCAGAAGCAGTCATATTACATTAGGTTGTTTTCTCTTTAAAATTGACATGTGAAAGTATTTCTTAATTAACTGTAAATATACGTGTTTCTGTGCGTTTAAACTATGAATAACCTATAGATACTATTATTTTTGTTGTAAGAAACAGCATAAAATTATGTTTCAAACTATGTATCAATAGACATAAAAAAAAACTTAGAAAATCTCTACTATACATAAGAAATAATATGTGTATTCAATTCAATTTTATCAGTACAGTTCTACTTATATTTAAAAAATGAATCGATTTTAACGAGAAAGAATTACAGAATAAAATTTAAAAAACCGTGACACCGGATGTTCGACTAAAAAAATGTTCTCCGGAAGAATCTTTATTATAAGAGATGCTATGCAGCAGCTAGTTACTTTCATTCTGTCGTAAATCAAACAACTGTATTTTTGTACTGCCACCGATATAAATACAGTAAATTTTTGAAAACATGAATTCCCACTCTAACACTTGCCAAAGTCTTTCACGCAACCTAAGACCAGTAGCACATTGGCTTACAAGATTAAAATTTCTTTTTTAAAAGTGAATTCTGGATTCATATAAAATTGTTCCGGTTTTGAACAAAACTCTAGATCTAGATGAGAATTTTCAAAAAAAAAAGAAAAATAAAAACGTATTACAGAACATGAAATTGTCTAACTTCATGCCAGAAACAGTAATAATGACTTCAGCGTAATATAACATCGTTTAAAATAACCTTCAGAAATTGAGTTTCGAGGAAATATTCAACTACTGTATTAAAAAAAAAGTAAACATGAACGAACTGATAAAAAAATACATTGCATATTTGTTACTTACGTTTCAACCTCTTTGGAGCCTTTTCTTTATCTTGAACCCCGAAATTAAATGTTGTTGAAGAATCTTCGATTTCGGTTACGGTGCTGTCGTTTATTTCTGTAACATCTTCCAATTGCACGTCAACTCTTGATTCTTCTGCGGATAGTAATTCTCTCTCGCCAGAAACCGTATTCATTGTATTTGTGTCTGTTTTCCTGTTCCGAATTTTCTGTAAAGTATGTACGCGTTTATAATTGTGAGATTTGGTTATTCTCTTTTTCCGACAAACATGATTTCCAGTCAGTTTGACAAGGCGTCAGGAATGGTGTGTCGGATAGCAATGTAACTTACCTGTATTAAAAAGTACCATCGTTTAGCAATACCACACTCCCCAGGCCATATTTTATCCAGGCAGAGGGTAAGAACGAAATAGAAAACTGTATCAAATAGTAACATAACGATCACGAACCCTAAAGGTACATCGTCGGAGCTTTCTGTTGGCGATTTAAACACATTACAAAATGTAATATCTTTTCCTGTTGGGCATGAAAGAAAACAACTTGTTAATTTCTTATTATATCTTATCTTGCTATACTTTTTAAGTTTCGAAGACGAGTATCATAAACTACAACAAAGTCGGATACACGTCGAATCATTTCACGGTTCGGCTACGTTTGAAGTTATGCGAATCACGCACGCCTTATGATATTTAAATGTATATATTTTGTAAATAGTAACCTTTGGCCCGATCTTCATATCACTGCTGTCACGCGTTGTGGTAGGCGAAAGGATTAACGTAAAAACATGCATACAAACCGTACTTACCTAGAATTTCAAACGATGATATTGTATTATATCCCAAGTACAAGCCAAACGGTGGGAATAGAATGGATAAGATTATGCCGATGCTCATCACTTTAATATTTTCACCAATTTCAACGAAAATGAAGTAAGAAGTGATCCACAATGATACTCCAAGTACCATCGCTAATGTTGCTGCAATTAATAGTTTAGAATTCAAAACGTTACTCTAACTATGCTACGCCACTCACCTCTGCGAAAAAAAGTCATAAAGGCAAAGAATAATGTAATTGTTGCGAAACAATACAAAGAAATAAATATCGCCAGTATCGCGACATTGCAATGTTCTATTACGGCATACTTGCTTCCGAACATCGGTTTGGTTAGGACAATCGCTACGAGAATGACTGAAACTAAGTTGACTAGTATTCCGATTAAGAGCCAGCCTAACCATATTGTCCTAGATTTGACGCGGTCAATTTTTAGGTGTTTCTAAAAGTTAAAATCTCATAAACAATTCAGCCACACTAAGCGTCCGCGATTTTTGAAATAATTATCGAAACGGAATTGGAGACACTTGGACTATACTTGAAGATAATAAATCTAACATATTATATACAAACGGTTCCTAATACCGCTCGTACAACACCTGATATTCTAGTAATTAATTTAGTGATTATCTTGTGACCAATGCTTCTCCATTCTCTATGTAAAATGTTTCATAAATGTTGTTTAATCATAAGAACCTCCTTTTTATTCGCCTGTCAAATCGGAGTTTTGAGAAGATCGTCTCATTACTAGAACTGGACGACAGGACTGGCCACGACATAGCGAGCGGGATCGCCCGCATATATACACTAGGGTGACAGAATAAAATAGACACCAGGTAAAGCGGTATAAATATGTAAACAGCTAAATTCTAAGAACGAATTAAGAACTTTCTTTTGTCATTAGGGCAGGGGTAGATGTATCGGAAGGAATTCGTCATAGTTTAGTATCGTTACAACTATGCCTCGCCTACAAGGTTCGAGTGATATTAGCGACTTCACCCGGGGTCGCATCGTTGGCCAGAGTGAACGCGGCGCTTCGCAACGTGAAATAAGTAATTTTTTTAATATTCCGTTGTCCACAGTTAACCGTTAACACAATTTAAGCGCAAGGAAAAAAACAACAGTGGAGCCGAGACCAGGTAGTGCCGGACCTTCTGAAAGAAGTAAAAGGATGCTTGTGCGCGAAATGTTAAGGGAACCGCGAAAAACTACAGCTGGGCTTGCGGCAACTTCACAAAAAAGTCAGCGCACCGTTCTGCGATACCTCCACAGTGTGGGGATGTATAGAAGGGTGGCAAAGAAAAAACCTCTCCTTACGGCGTTTCAAAAACGGCGCCGAATGGCTTGGGCAATCGAAATGCGAACGAAGCCCGAAGAGATTTGGCGCTTATATTTTTAGACGAAAGCAGATACTGCCAATTCAGTGATAGTGGTCGTACGTGGGTATGGAGACGGTCGTCACAGCAACTGGACGACAAATTTTTGCATCAGACGGTGATATACGGCGGTGTGAACATCATGGTGTGGGGCGCGATATGGTATGATGGAAGATCGCAATTAGTAATCTGCGACGGAAATATAAATGCGGCAAAATATATCCAAATATTAACAGAAGGACTACTACCGATATTCGACAACGCCATTTTATCTAATGAAGACGCCACTTTTATGGAATATGGAGCACCCTGCCACAAAGCAAGAACAACAACCACATGGAAAGAGGAACAGGGGATTCGGATTTTACCATGGCCAGGCCAATCACCACACATGAATCCGATAGAGAATGTTTGGCACATACTCCAGACAAATATGACGAAACGACCCCGAAAACCCAGCAATAAGGAAGAACTCGTGGCAGCTGTTACAGAAGAGTGGTTAAATATTCCAGAAGACACCATTAATCATTTAATAGATTTGATGCTACGACGACTCGCAGCACTTCACGCAAGTAAAGGTGGATCGACAAAATATTAGTCTAATTTAAAAATTTTAAAATATTTTGTGTATATAATGAGAATAGAATCTCTTTTTTAATTAATAGGGTTAATTTTATTCTGTTACCCTAGTGTATATATATATGTATATCATCCGTCAACGATCGACACGAGCGGACGTATACTATTGCGTCGAATAAATTCGTATGGTAATTATAATAATTATTAAAACTACTGCAGTATCATAAAATTTCAAAGACGAAGATAGCATTGAAACAGAAAATATGTATATGTCTGAACTTAAACCATATTACCATACTCGTAACACAACCTTAACGTTGGCTGTCATCAAATAATGCGTTAGAACTGCTGAAAGCATGGCTTAAGATCGAGTTTGGATAAATTTAAATCTGGTTTACAGTGGACCACAAAAAAATGTACATGATTGAAGTCTGTTTTCGAACTGGAGCGCGAATTGATGGAATTTGGGTGTATAGTCAGCGCGCATGTTTAGATGATTTTAGAGAACACTTCCAGAATTGTAATAAGTGGCTTAAGTTCAAACATATAAACTTTTTGATATCACGGCACAAAACGCGGTTCGCGCAACACAATCGTGGCCGTTACTCACTCAGGGACGAATTTAAAGAAGGTTGTCCAAAATCGATTGTTGTTCCAGAAAACATCGACGCTATGCGCGAAGTGATAAAGCAAGATCGTCATATGACGTACCGTGCGATTGAGGCACCTCTGGGCATCCCGGAGTACCATGTTGCTGACATTAGTTATAACACCAGTTATAATTTTCCTTCTATCCATCTAATAGATATATTAATTATCTTTTTGCTTTCTACCTACCCCTATTAACGATTGCAAGGTAAACTCAACTCACAAATTAATTAACTATACGGAACGCAGGGTTTCGAGAGCACGTGGACTCTCAATGTCATCCGTGTTACCGATTGAATGTAAAAACTGTATCACACATGCAAATTATTTTCTACTCAAAATTTCAAAGGTACAAATATGCAATAAAAGCAGTCAACCTTGTATTCAAATTCTGTTATATCGGTTCAATAAATACGAGGTACTTTTATTGACATATTCTAATTTTCATTTTGAAAAAAAACCTTAATCTAAACGTTGTCATTCTTAGTTATCTTTGCCACACATCATAGATGGCACCACTACGGTTTTACTTTATAGTGTGCGACATTTCCTCCTAGAAAGGATTTTCTATGAACAAAACAAACCAAAGGCGTGAACCAAACACTATTGAGAAGAATCAAACACATAGATGCGTTAGAAAATTTAGAAAAGCAAAATGAAAGTTGTTTTATTAAATGATAATAATACGTATCATTACACAACGTTCCTTTAATCAAATTTATTTTCTAATCAATATAGAAAATAAAAAGCTTTGATAGACATTAATTTAAAGAAAAACATTCTGTTTCGGTATTGTATATTACACAAATCGATCTAAGGAATCTATCAAGGATTTACAAAGTGATGGAATATTTAATTCATAAAATTTGCACAGAAACAATGGCCACTAATGTGAAGATCTTTTCAAAGCCAAGATCTTGCAAAAAAGCGGCCAACTTTTGTTGGTACTGCGGCGTTTTAGTTGCCAAAACCATACATTTGCAACGATTATCATTTTCTTTGTAGATACAAAGTCCGATCTGGGCATTTGCCAGTTTTTTCGCTATTTAAAACTAGAAAACATACAACTTACCTATTTCAAACACTAATTATTATTAAAAACTCGCACATTTACCACACTTTCTGGGTGTGTTAAGCAATCTAAACAATATGGACGGTATGTTAACTGATATAAAATATCTTAAATTTTCTTATCTTAATCTACGCCTCTACTGATTTTTTAGATGAGCAATAATTACAAAATATGTTTAAATTTATTATTAATTGGATTATTAAAAACTTCGATTCGTTTCGCAAATGTTTCTATGATCTCCTCTTGATGGGCCGAACATATCGAAACACTTAATCCCTACACCAATAACGTGCACGGATACTTGTGCATTCTTTTCCTTCTCTCTGTGATAAGCTTCGAATAGTAGAGTATCGATACTAATTGCTATTCGTTTGGCAAAACGTAACATAAATAATTTTATTAAATCCGGGTATGTGTGTACGTTTTTGTCGTAAAAACATTAAAAAAGCGAAGATATCGTACAAGCTGAAAGCGCTCCAAATCCGTTAGCTTCGTCTTGTTCTATCTTTGATCGATTACAATTTTCTAATACTCTATGAATCCTTACTTTCTCAATCGGGCTCCTATCTTGTAGATTCGATCGTTTTGCAGCTATAACACTGTTATATTTCTATTACCGTCAGAAAAGCTGAAAGTTTCCTTTTATCGTAACTTAAGTAACTTTAGAGAGGTAAATTGCCTTTTCTGTTGTCGTTTCCAATTGTTTTCCACTTACTACCACCCTTAACAAACGCAGAGAAACGTTTGCTTCTTGTTGAAGACTGTCCGCCTTCATTCAAGAAAATAATCGTTTCAGTTATCCACAATAGTATTACTGTTTCAAAACAATAGATATATTTTCTCAGCATTTTTTTCTCCGCAAATGAGAGTTACATATTTGTAATGAAACAATAGTATTTCTCTGCTTAAGAAATTAGTTAACTTGATTCAAAAAAATCTTGTAGAAAATTTGAAAATATTTATTAATTACAGAAGTTGTTCTTGTTTGGGCTATTTTACTTCATCGCTTGTGAATCAGTCCACTTATGTCCGGACGTTTGGGGAGTCTTCGGGGTATAGCCCCCGAGAAGCGCTGAGTATATAATTTGCCTATATTTTTTTGTTAGTGAAACTGCAGTATCGTACCGAGGATCGAACTCGATCTTTCACGTTGGCAATTTTCGTATTCCACCTGACTTAACCACTAAGATGGTAGTGGAGACAATAACTACTGTGTTAAACCTACATTTAAACTACAATTTCATGAACATTTTCTTAACTAAAGACTAAATGATTTCGAAAACTTACTTACTTTCTGTTTTGTATTTATTTGATTTTCTAACCCCAAGATTTATTTGATGTAAGTATTTTCTTATATTAAATATCTTTTTTAGTCGTGAAGAAAAACTATTTACTTGAATAGAGACAGATTTTTGCCAGAAAATCTAATTTCTTGATGCAAGAAAACACTTCTCTGAATGCACCATTTAATGAAATGTAATCATCATATCTGCCCACAGTCATTACTGCGCGCGCTTTTAACAATTGTTGCCTCCATACTTTCGTTTGTGAAGCATAAAGTCTACGAAAAGTGGAAGAAGGGATTCGTGAAGAAGCAGATAGGAAGAAATTGCATTTCTGAGTAGTATTGTTTTCGATACCTCCCACTTTAACGTTGCGTATCTCCATGTATCCATTGGAAATTTAATTGGAAACTTATGGCTTGCATCTAATAATTCGTCTAATTTACTATATCGTAACACCGCGTCGCTTTCCTCGCATACAAGTAATTGTTGTCCGTTTCGTTCGAATAATTTAGATTTGTTGGGCCAGTCTATCAACGGATACATGTTTAACGCTCACGAACAAACACTAATTGATTGTACTACAGGTTATACGCGTCCGAATGTTAAAATTTTCTCTCGTCGTGTAATTATCAGTAATAATTTACGCTTGCCTACTATATTCGTATGCCTTCTGTAGATTAATAGTTCATGTAGTGCAATTTTTATAGAAATTTACAAAGGTTCATGGAGAAGCTCGAGAAGTGAGAAAGCATTGGTTGCTCTCAGGTAAGCTCCGCACTGCGGCGCTCCGAAACAACTGCACCCCATATTTAACTTAAGAATAAAACTTAAATTCGCTAAGTTGTTTAACGCTAGGATACTTAACCTATACAATATCGGCATTTACATAGTCCAGGTTTTCGAGGCCCGGTAGATGAAGGTATATACATATAGTCGTCATACAAACAAGAGATATTGAAACAAAACTTTATTTATTTATACATACATATTACAAACATTATATTCAATATGAAAGTCAACATTATTGTTTCAAAAAATAAACAGATTGTTTTAGGGATTAGAGAAGCAAGTAAGGCATAAATTCAATACTGTACTCATTACAAATAGTATTGTTGCATCTAATATATATGATAGTACTTTTACGATCAATATTTGAGGTGAACACTGAGCATCTTTTTCTCTTAATTGCTCATAAATTCCTAGACGCTGCGCTGCTGTAGGTAACGATTAACAACTCTTTGCTGCATATGCAATGTCACTAATTCCTTCGCTAAATCGAGTTTCCTCCAACATAATAGATTACAGTATAGGTTGAATTTAAAGAAGCTAAATAAAGTACGCGCATCATTAGTGTGTGAATGTAAAACGTAGCTATTCAACACTTACCCAAGGGAAATTATCTTCTTTCGCTATTAACATCAACACTTCGGCCAAGGAGGCTTCCTTCACACAATAATCTTCGATATTGTATTTTCCGTAAGCCGTTAAAGCTTCGATGTACTTGAATATGGTGGACCAATCGGAATTGCGAATTTGCACGCGCATAATAATCTAGAACGATTAAATAAACTCAACTAAACACGAAGTAGGAGAAGTCTAAAGAACTTACGTTATTTATTTCTAAGATATCGACGTTTCTTTTTTCGAAGCTGTATTCAAGATATTGTAGAATATAGTACTTGTTCGTTAAAGACATGTTGTCGGAGGTAGATTGGAGCAGATGCTGCTTGAAAACGATATGCAGGTGTAAATTCATTTATAGTAAGTATAAGTTTTATCTGCGCTGAGTATTTGTATCTCGTGGTTTTGTAACCGTGAGTAAAAGATGGAAAGAAAAGAGATCTTTTGACGTTTCGGTAATATCGGTTCAACGGAACTTTACCCACATGTCTTTGATTTCCGTTACAATAATCCTCAAACCTCATATTACATTGTAACTTATCTTGTATACCTTCACCGTTAAATGTCAGATATGTACTGCCCTAACTAATCACATTTTGCATCTTTACTTGTCTTTTTTTAGTAATTTTCCTTTATTGCTTGTTTTATTTTTGTTACACTAATTAAATCATTTTTAAAGGAAATGCCATAAAGGCGCTCGAGTTCACAGTAGATAGGAAACATGAAAAAGTTCAAATAATGTAATCGTAGTGGAAATTCAACTTCCATATGCAGGCTTATAATCCAATTGTCAAAGAACTCACGAAGGAAAGCAATATTTCCTTGTGTTGTGCGTGTCGCTGCACCATCTTGCTGAAAGTAATCAGATTGTAATTTGTCTTCGTAGAGCTAGGTTATTAAGTACACTTCGTCAAATTGATTTTTAGACGCACGTCATTGGTTGATGGCATAAGCAAAGATCGCTGGTTAATCTAACTATCCTTGACGTGATATTGTTGACTATAGATTTTCATAATAACTACAGTTGTTGTTTGGGCTATTTCTACCAAATGTTGAAATTGTATAGTCCGACGTTTCAGTGGCGCCCTGAGAAGGGCTGTTGCTTCCCAGAGCAATCATGCTTCAATGATTTTTTTGTCTGACGTATTTGCCTTATAAGCTACAATTTTCTGCGCAGAAGGGTATGCGCATTGGGCCTGGGCGGTAGGCGGTGGGCAGTAGGTCGATTTTTTTGCGCAATCCTAGGGAGCTAAACATTCTTTATTTCCAGGCTGGGTGTGCTGATGGCGGTTGGTATGGTGGCCATATATACTGCTTCCAACAGTTTTCTTTTCGTGGCGTTGTCTTCTTTATCCAGGATTGCTACATTGCTCCATGCAACCCTATGCTCCTCTTCCCAAGCATGTAGAGCCAATCGTGACTTATCCGTTTCCCCCAACCGAACCAGTCTCTGGTGTTCTTTGGCTCTGATTGACAGATATCTGCCCGTTTCTCCTATGTACGGCTTTCCACATTTGCATGGTATTTTGTACACACAGTTCTTAGTTTTCTGATTTTCGTTGTCGGGCTTTGTTTTTGTTAATTTGGACCTGTTCGTGTTTGAGGTTTTGATGGTCGTTCTGATATTATAATCCTTGCCTATTCGTCTGATTTTTTTTCCAAGAGGCCCTTCACGTACGGACTTGTTGTAGTACATACATTCGGTTGTCGTTCTGTACTATCATTTAACTCCTCGTATTTCCCTTCATTTATTATTTCTTGTATTTTGATGTTATAACATCCATTATTACCGTAGCGTTTCCTTTGTCCGCCGGCAAGATCTTGATATTCTTGACGCTCATTAACTCCTTGAGGCTGCGTTGTTCTGCCTTGCTGATATTTTGGCGTATCTGTTTCGGTTTCGCCTTCTCTATTGCTGTTCTGACCTTCCAACGATATTCATCTGCTGCTTCAGGTGGTTGTATTTTTCCTGCTGCCATTTCCACTGCTAGTATCATATCTAACGTAGGTAGTCGTGTGGGAGCTATTGTGAACCTGATGCCTTTGTTTAATATCTTAATGGCGTTGTCGTCCAACTGCTTATTGGGTAAATTAATCACTGTCTTCCTAGGATCAACTGAGTTGCTTTCTTTTTGACGTATTAGTGATTTCAGATTTTTTCGAAAGTTGTACGTGAATTTACGGTACTAATGAGACCATTATGTAAATACAGTATGTACACATATTATTCTTCATTATTGTTATGTGTTCAATAGTAATGGAAGATCTAACGAAACGTGTTATACATTACATTGTGTTAAATATATTGGAAGTATATGTAAAATTGTATTTTACTTCTTTGTTCATGTTTATCCTAAATTATAGAAAACTCAATGTTATATTTAAATGCAAAATAATACCCGCATTCGCAATTAACTAAATAGGAATTAAGAGTCCTTAAAGTCTGCTACAATAAACATACCGGTTCCTCCATCGTGCTCTTACTGGATAAGGTCGGTTTCCTAAACTTTAGATCAACGGTGTGTCCAACACAATACGCTTTCTTTAAACTTTCAATTGATGCCTGTTTCACCACTTTTCCTTCCTTCAAGATACATAGCCTGAAATACATTCCTGCTAGAGGATTACACATTCAAACGCATCCCTGTACCTGTCGCAGAGAGCTTCACATTCATCCATGCTGTGCGATGTCATAACAATAGCCTTTTCTCCGTCACTTTTTATTCCTTCGATAAGATCCCATAATTCTCTGCGAGATACAGGATCAACACCACTAGTTGGTTCGTCAAGAAGTATACAGCTTGGGAAACCGATAATGCCAATACACGTACATAATTTTCGTTTGTTACCACCACTATACGTGCCGCAAGGTCTATCGGCAATCTTATATAATCCTACAGTAAAGAACAAAAGCATCTATAAAAAAATTGCTTAACTACTAACATTTTCGCTATATATCAACGCGGCTAATGAATGTTTTCGAAACGCTGGTGCAAAACACATGCCCATTTTTTTACTACTAAGTATTGCTCTATGAACATTAAATAACTGCTGTTACTATCGTGTATAACGGATTCCCACGCGAAAAATTTTCATTTCATGGAAAAAGCGGCAGTAAGACAAATATTATTGTAAAATATCCACTTACTTTCCTCTTTTGTTCCCCGTATTTTCTGTTCTGTTTTGCTTTCTAATTTTATTTTCTCTGTTCTACATACCCTCTCTCCTCCTTTTTCTCTCTCTCTCCGGGAACGAGGCATTCACCGATAGCAATACGGACACTGGAGACGCAGACAACAATCCAGACATCGACGACACAGACACCAACGACGCGGACAATGACGCAGACACCAACGACATTGACGCAAATAACAACGACTGATAAGCAAGCCGCTACATCAACGAGAGTGACTGTAATACCACCGAGGTCAGCTGTACGGACACGGACAGCGTAACTACCACGCAGCCGCGGTATGTGTGAAATGCGCACCAGACCACCGCGTGTACGAAGCCCAGAGACACGCCCGCGTAATGTGTTCTGTGCCAGGGCCCACACACAGCAAACTACAAAGCCTTCTCCAAGTCACCGTATGCGAAGAATAGGGCAGTTCCGGTTCAACTCCCACGATTGGTAAGGTAGCAACACCAAAATCAGTGCAGCGACCCGCATAGCGAAAGCAGGATGTTGTAAAAGTCACGGCTAACCCTCCGAAAAAGGCACCCGAGGCGATGGAGACCACCACCCCGTCCACCAGCGCAGCAAAGCCGTTGTACGCCGCTGCCGTGAAGAAGAATGCGACGAAGAAAACGAAGACGCCGAAGAAGGGCAAAATTCCTTCCACACCTTCTGGTCCGAAACCCTCTCCGAAGAAACCTGTCAACTCCAACGGTCACTCGTCGTGGGCCATCAGGACTGACAGCAGAGCACCCAGCCTGCTAATCACCACCCAGAGTTGGAACCCTCACACTTCGTCAAAGATGCAGACTCATTCGAGCCGAAGGTGGATCCAGTAGCTGAAAGCTTGGGTGAGTTACTTCGAAACGGGAAAGGAAAAATGCCAAGCCAACTGCGTTAAAAAGAAAATTCGCTCGAGCCGAAGGTGGATTGAGTAGCTGGACACTCGAACGAGTTCCACTAAGTTGAAGAAAAAGAAAAGTTTCTGGTACTTCGTACTTTTCAATCGTCCATCGTCATCTCTCAGGATTTTTGTATCGCATTTATATCTTTTTACACTTTAATTTCGTACCTAAGCCTATGATTCGGGTCCGAGTGGATATGTTCCGCAATCGCCGATTTGTCTATTTGTTTCAACCGCACATTCCTCTCGTGTTCCTCTTTTCTGCTGTTGATCGAACGTCCTGTTATGCTGATGTACACTTTGCCTCATGAGTACGGTATGCTGTACCGCCCGGGTGTTGACAAGGGGTCCTTTTCTTCTTTGACCTGTCGTAATAAGCTAGACACTTCTTGTTGGAGTGGAAACCGTGCGGATCTTAAAACGCTTCAGCAATCATCCTATCCTTTCTGTAGTGTTGTCTATGTGTGGTAGGTATGCTGTGCCCAAAGTTTCAGTTTGACTTGGGGAACCGTTTTAAAGTATATCCAACAGATAGGCTACAAGAAGCAACACAGGACCAGTAGAACACTGACAGGAATGCCCGACCGTCGCGCGCAGCAGATCTCGATGGCTATATAAAAGACACAACGAAGCGGGGAGCGTTTTCAATTGCATTGAGGCCGGGGGAATTTTCCGGCCAAGGTAACAGTGCCAGAGCGTGGGTTTCTAAAAAACTTTGGATGGATTTGGCTATGTGGCATGGTGCCTTATCGTGCATTAATGTATAAGGGCCTTCACCATTGGCATCAAGATATCCGTCAATAGATGCTTATATTGGTGTTGATTCATGGTGCCTTGGCAAAAATACCCTGGTCTAGGACCTTCGACTGATACACAGGGCCACCAGGCAACTGACGGAGGGTGTTTCACCGTTTTTAGTACACTCGTTTCACCAAACCGTACAGATGGACGTAGTCTAACAAATTGAGCTCTTTCGATCATGGTTTCTAAATTTAATTCGTCGTTAAATACGATCTTTCGCTTCATCATCGGTGTTAATCTTGGCCTTTTCAGGGGGCGGCTGCGTTTTAATCAGGCTTCGTACAATTGCCTACGTACTGCACAGGTGGATATTTGCACTCCTTGTTGAGACATAACCTGCCCTACCTCGGTTTTCAGTTGCTAGTTGCAGGATACGTCGACCTTCATCTCGATTAGTAGTGATCCCCTTTTGCCGTAAAACGCTCTTCTGGTGCTTGTAGTGGGTGTTTTTTCTTTCATTAAAACGGCGATTCACTGCACTTTTTGTCGGGATACTTCTTCTTTCTTTGCAATTTTACATTGTGAATACACTATACTTGGTATGTCCTTAAAGTGAAACACTAACACGTAAAAACCGAAAAAACACATAAACAGATGAATATTTTTTCTACAATAGTAACCGATCCCAATAATATTCTATGAATTACTGTGTCTTGCACCTTCTATAAAGTACACAATGATTCATAAGGGGGCCCTAATAAAACTGTATATACAATTTTATATATAAAATTTAATCAAAGAACCCACTCGGCAAAACAAGAGCCTGAGATTCTCCACTGCAGATGCCGTTTGTTTCAAGAGTGCGTATGTGCCCTTGCACTCTTATAGAGTAACCGCCATTGCTACTTATCACAAATTATCTCATCGCAATTTTAATTTTACAAAATAATTATTTCAATTCCTCCATCCTCAAAACGCCTTTTATAACTAAATATCTTGTTATACAAAGTATGGTGTCTTAATAAAGCGATTTAACTCAGGATCTTATGCCAATAATATTTATATGACAACTATAAAGATTTGATAAAGGAATAACGGAAATAGAGTAATTAAAAAAAATGTTTGATTACTTTGGCAGTGTAATGATTTACTTTGCACCAACGTTTCAAAACAGTACAATATTCGAGAACAAACAGTAGTAGAAACACAGACTTTGTAGAAGAAGAAGTAGTTAGGGTGAATTTTAACATCGTTGATGACGGAGGTCAACTGCTAGATTGAAAGAATATAAATTGTGTATCTATTCAAAAAGAAAATCCAAGATGGGAACAACCTATTACATAAAACAAATGTAACATGTGTTTTCACGAACAGTTTAATCCTATTAAAGGATAAATTGTTTGTAGGTAACTTCTCCTGTGCGCAATACTGTTTATCCACCATTTACACGTAACAAATGCATTAACTCACCAAACTTCTTCAATAAACCGTTTACCGTATTCTTTAGATCGGCTTCATTGCGTAGTTTTCCATAAAACGTTAGTAACTCTCTTCCAGTAAATTCGTCTATTAAAGCATTCTCTTGAGGACAGTAGCCCAGACTGATATCCACCTAATAACATTACATAATTCACAATAATACCATATTCAAAAATGATTGCTATAAGTACTCAAAGTACTCTACATAAGTGTACAGTTAACTTGTCTTTCACCTAAAATCAAACCGATTTTTTTCTGCTACAAATATTTACTATCTCAACGTTACTAGAACATTTGGTATAAGGAATAAGGACCCAAGATTTAATATTTATAATCAGACAACAAGGAGAAAAACTAAAAAAGAAAATTCACAAGTATAGCAGTAAACTCCACTCACACAAATGTATTAATTATGCGGAACGCAGCGTTTCGAAAGCACGTGGGCTGTCATTGTCAACCGTGTTACCGATTGAAAGTAAAAACTGTATCACACGCAGGCTCTAAAATTTCTAAAACATATGACTATTTACAATCTACTCGGTGGTGTAATGCCTTTTTCGGGAAAGGATGGACCGAAAGCGAACCGTATCTTTAACAGGGCCTATGGTAATAAATCAATCAAACTTGAGTGTGCAATTGGGGGTGGTTCTCTGTTCAATAAGTTTCCGTTCTTTTTCATACATATCGTTTCGTACGCGTCTAATTCTCTATACGAGTTTACGTTTTTAAGTAGTGTCAGATTTTTTAAATCAAGCTTATGTCCGGATTTTACCATATGCTCTGCTACGCTTGATAGTTCTGGTTTATCGAAACGATAGTGTCTAATATGTTCTTTGAACCTCGTTTCGATACTCCTTTTTGTTTGTCCAATATAAACTTTCTCACAATCATTGCATGCGATTTGGTATATTTCGGACCTTTTTATCATCACCGGTTTATCTTTGGGATTCCCTAAGAGATTCTTTAAGTTGTTTTTTGACACAAAAGACACGTTCATATTTAGTTGTCGCAAAATTTTATTGGTTTGTAAATTTTTGGAAGACAATACATTTTTGGAATGGTAGGGTTTGAACTTGTTATTTTGAATTTCAGGTTATTATTGATTAAGTTGGGATAGTCCTTAATAATATCTTTAGTGATTCTAATCATTGACGGTAGGGGGATTTTCTTTAATTCTCTGTACGGTCCTGACGCTAACATAGTGTTGACGCGATTATAATAATCCGGTTTGTCCAGAATGACTATTTTATTTCCTTTATCTGCTTTAAGGTAAAAACAATTTTTATTTCTGAGACTTTTAATAATTCCTAAATTCCTCCTATCTCACGTGCTCTCGAAACGCTACGTTCCGCATAATTAATAAATTTGTGTGAGTGGAGTTTACTGCTATACCTGTGAATTCTACATCCACACAGTCCTTGCAATCGTCATTGAAAAAGAAAAATTTAAAATCACCTTCACATTCAATTTTCCTGTTGTTGGTTCTATTTCTTTTGCTAGAATGCGAAATGATGTACTTTTTCCAGCACCATTAACACCAAGTAGTCCTAGGCAAGTTCCGTTTGTCAGTTCAAGCGATAAGTTTTTCACTGGCGTAGAAAAGAACCGTCGACGGGTGCAACACGGGGCGAAGTATCTCTTCGAAATTTCTTTAGCCTTAAGAATAATTTTGGAGTCGATGTTAGTCGATGACTTTTCAATAGAGATATCTAAAACAGTACACTCACAATCAGAGAAGTGTTTTCTTGCATTAAGAAATTAGATATTCTCGCAAAAAACAGTTTATATTAAAGTAAATAGTTTTTCTTCAGGACTAAAAAAATATTTAATATAACAAAATAATATTCTTCAAATTATACTTGCATCAAATAATTTTTTTTTTTGGGTTTAGAAAATCAAATAAATGCAAGAAGTAAATCATTTAGCCTTAAGTTAAGAAAATGTTCAATGACATTGCAATTAAGAAAAGTCATTTAATTTATAAATTAATTTTATAAATAGACATTTGGCAATATCACTTTTATGAGAGTAATTCTAAAATTAAAAGTAAAACAAAACAAACTTTTATTTAACGGAAATGTAATTAATTGCTTATACTATAGATTTAGTGCCTTTTTTGCAAAAAGTTAGTGTATTATAATAAATGGTGTTAAAATAATGCCAAACGTGTTGTAATATGTTTTCTCTTTTGTTAATAACGTAAGATTTTTGTCTAATTATGCTATAGGTAATCTAAGAAAAACAGTATTCAAATTACCACGCACCCACATGAAGGGCAATCGCAGTAGATGTTATTTATTACTGTTTTAAAATCAATAAATTTATTCACAAACCCTTTTCTTTTTGTAAAAAAAGATTATATGAAGAGAAACGAATTAATAGAAAATCTTTTGCAATTGGAATTCGAACACTGAATTTGAAAAAGTGCAACGACTACTTAAATCACTCGACTATTATATAAT
>JAENHH010000126.1:0-25000 GCA_023509865.1 Trypoxylus dichotomus
TGAAACATATCTGTTTTGTCCCCTATGCCTTATTACCCGAAAAAAACATTTTGTACGTTGTTATAGTTTTCTTAATTGTAGTGAGAAGTATTATTTGCTTAGAGATAAAGAGAGATGTCAACGATAGGTAAATAAATATTGTACCAAATATATCCAATTTTGTTGGCACACGCCATTAATGGCAATAATAACGAACTGTATAGAAATAGGAAATTTTAAATAATAAAAAGAATGCTACATGCTTTTTACTTTTACATACGGATGAAGGTGGAGAAGTTACATTTTCTATATAGTTCCTAACAATATACAAGTCCTTTAAGTTTTTTTTTTTACAAATATTAAGAATTTATTTCATTTATTGGTAAGTATATGGCAGAAGCCTATTGTGTTGTGCTGGCATAGCTTTCCAAATCCCACCAAAAATATAGAATGGACTGAAAAAGGATTATGTTACGCATGAAGAAATATACAACAGTTGTACAGTTTGCGCAAAGCACTTTGTCGCTGAAGGTACTGGAAGAAATAATGAATTATTACCACCACCATCATTATCTGCTATAATCGGCAAATTCACATTTTGTTATGTTCTAAACTTATCCAAAACAGATACAGAAATTACCAAAAAAAACAGGAAAGAAATATATTAACTGAATTGGACATGTCTGAGCCTACTACTTCTGCTGGTAAGTATCTTATAACTATTCTATAAATATACATACATCTCTGATTAAGTAGTTTTATTTTATTATCCTTCCTAAATATATATTTTATTTTTTTGCTTAATACAATAATATAATAATTATTATTCGATTTAAAATTAATATATTGCTATTATGGTTAGTTTCTTGCGTTCCGTGTAGATGGCGCTAAACATGGAACCGCAAGTAGCCGGGGATTGTCCCATCTTATTGTTTCTGGTTCCGACAATAAAGGTCATATTCGCTACTCTTATTTAAAACATCACATGCAAATATGATTTGCCAACTTAAATTATCCCCGATATTTAAAAAAAATGGTTTACTGGAATATATTCCACAGGAACATCGATTTTCTTCAAAATTACCCCTCCACTTGGCAATTCCATTTCTTATTGTTCTCGAGGTACTCTCTAAAAGAAAACACCTCACCCTTTGCTGCTATTTTAAGATTTTTGCTGCTAACGTTCGTATTTATGTGTGGATTGTGGAGTTCGGCGACTTGTGTCGAACATGCAGTAGCTGAATCACTACTACCCGACAGCGTTTCCACCCAAAATTCATTTCCGGGCAGTGCGTTACCATCCCAAGCATAGGAAACGACCAACAATTTCTCTTAAAAACAAATTTCATGCTGTTAACTTGAGTAACTTGGTTTGGGCGCTGATGAAAATTTACCTTTATCATCACCCTCTAGTGCTTCATGTGGTTGCCTTTCTGAAATGAAGATTTTAATTCCTCCGTTGGGATGATCTTCGATGGGAATTTGAGAACCGGGTACGTATTTTCCGCAAATAGTAGAACTCTTGAAATAAGCAAAATGGATATCGGAGATGTTATGGAGGTATTTTCCAATCGATCTAAAACAAAAAGATCTTTTTAAAGGTTTCTTCAAAATACGTTAGTTTACATAAAGTGTCACGATAGCAAGTGCTTTTTATTTTTGTATCGTAGTAGCGGCAAACGTATATTAAATACAATATATTTTTGTTTTTTCAACATAAACTTTGTAGATTACGGGAATATTTTGTTTGATTATTTTCAGAAAACAGGATTAACAGCAACTGTTCTAAATTTAAACTCTAAACCATTATAATATAAATAAAATATAAAAGCTTTTCGATTATATTCAGTTGGCATGGCACTCCATCTTCGCGGAAAATATTTGTAATAACTTTTTTCAACATTTGCCGTTATAATTTCGGTTTTAAGTTAACAATAATAGAACACACGTATACGGAAAATATGATGCAATATCAACTTGCGAAGTTCATAAATCTCTTTATTAAAAGCATATCTTTATCACTTTATGTTGGCATTGGTATACTGACATTTTGTGGTATAAGTTGTGTATAAAATTATCATTATTGTATACAGATCATGGGGAGCGATCTTATATTTGTAACCTTGATCTTTATTCGTTCATAGATATTTGGTAGAGAGCGCAAGAATCCAATTATACAGACAAATACGCATGCGCGTTTGTAATTCTTACCATTCGGTTAGAAGTTACGTGGGGTTATGTTTGGTTTATTTTCTATTGTTACACATGGTTATCAGTTATTCGTTTCGTTTTTGTGATTTAGTCGCAGTTTTAACGCTTAATTTTGTTGAATGTTTTACGTTTTTATACGTAAATAGATTTAAAAAAATTGTTAGATTTCGTGAACGTTTCTATTCCACTTTTTGTACATAGTTTACTTCTATTTAATTTTCGTATATAAGTGCCAGGTATAGAAAAATTGCACAAATTAAATGCATTACTGTTTACATTGTAAATGTTTTTATTATTATATTTTATTGTTTATTACCATTAAAATGCAATAAATTTCGAGAAGTTGTTGTTATTTATTTTACAATTCTTATTTCGGCATACACGTTTTATTGTGTAGCAGATATGCTTCTTGCTATATTCGCAACATACGGAGCAAATATCAAGAATATTTGTTGCAATAGAACTTGCAGAATATATTATACATACATGATTTAAAGAATTCCTATCTCCTATATATATTATCTCTGATACAGACTAAGACTGCAGAGACGGGTGCTTTTGGAGATGCGTGCTGCTCGGTTACTATATGTAACATAGGTAAAACAATAGGAATCAAAGATAAAGATGGAGAGTTAATAGAAAATGATGTACAGTTCAGGGAAACTACACTTTAGAGAACTTTTATATGATTTAGATAATAACATGGAAATTGAGGAAACAGCGAATGAAGCAAATGGGGCAGAAGTAAATAATATAGAAGACATCCCAACAGGAGAGCAGGTAAAGGAAATTACTAGTAAAAGTCGAAACGATAAAGCCCTAGATAAAGACAACATCAATATGGAATTTATTAAATATTAGTACTACAACAGAGGCTATATCTACCGATTAAGAAAATATGGATAGAGGAGAAGATGCCGAAGGACTAGGATATTGGACAAATAGTAACAGTAAGTACACAAGAAAGGCGGTCAACAAATAACTAGTAATTATAGAGGTATACTCGAAATTTCTGGAATAATTATTAAATTCCGTTGTTACTAATTTTTATCATTGTTTAAGCTACTGTTTGGAAATCAACAGAAGAATATTTGAAAATTTCTTATAAAGTAATTTAATAAAGGATATTTATGCAGAAATTTAGTATTTTTAACCATGAAATATTACAAATTGTCAATAATTTGACAATACAACCGCGGTTCGGTATCTTAAATGGGAACATACGACACACTGTTTTTAGTTTGATACCAAATCAATAGGCGCCTCCCCAACGAAGACAGTAATTTAGATTTCGTGATGTTGGCATATTTTAGGTCACTAAAATTAGTAGTAATTGATAGTATTTCTTCTGCATTGTCTGCTGTCTGTCACTTCTCTGTTGATCGTTTATCTTTGAGTGGTGGTAGTCGTCGATTTTGTTAAACAGTTGGAATTTTTAATGTAGCTTCCGAAAGTATGACTACGGGTACATATTGGCATAAAACTTCAGTACGAGGTAAGCGTTATTAAAATAGGAAATCTTCACCTGAAATAGTGGGGTTATTGATAAATGTAGTGTAAATGTGAAACCGTGTGTTAATGTAATTTTCAGATCCAGTACTGGTAGAGATTGGAACGACAAGAGAGAAACAGCTGACATCCAAATGCACAAAACTGTATACAAAAGCAAAACACTAATAGAAATATCCGTTTAATGAGGGCAAGAAGAGACCTATATAAAGACAAATTTCATTCTTTTGCATTTTAAATTCGAATATAGTGTTTAATAATTGAAATAACCAAATATAAGATTGTAAAAATAAATATATTAACAAACCAAAAATGTATATATATATATATATATATATATATATATATACAGTAGAACCCGGTTATAACAACTTCGGCTGTAATGACACTCCTTTTTTAGCGTCAAATTTTAAGCGGTTCCGTACTATTCAAACGTACAAGGAAAAACTCGGTGTTAGCGTCAATAACCTTTGATATAACGACAAATATTTACCACTTGAGCTATGTATGTATTTATATTATCATTTATGGCTCAATTTCCGGTATTTGCCTAGCCTGCAACCGACCGTTCGGGGATTCCAAGAATATTACCGTTCATTGAATTAAGATTTCTTGCAATTTGCCTAACCTGCAACGTTCGACCGTTCGGGTATTCCAAGAATATTACCGCTTCTTGCAATGTGCCAGACAAAGTTCGTAACAATTTTCCTCAGTCGGCATTTGAATCGTGTGAGTGAAACATCGAAATTTCTTTATCGAAAATGTCAGGTTTAAAGCGAAGAAGTTTAAGCGTGAACGACAAAATCGTGATAATCAAAGCTGTCGAAAGTGGAAGGAAAAGAGCGGACATGTGTCGCGAATTTGGGTTAGTTAATTCTACGATTTGTACAATTGTGAAAAATAAGAATAAAATCATGAATACCTTTGTGAAAGGGAAAGAAAAGTGAAAAAAAATTCGATCGTCCGAAAAGGTTGAAATCGATGAAGCGCTTATGATGTGGTTTAAGCAATGTAGAAGTGCAAAGTTACCCGTTAATGGACCACTGCTTATGCAAAAGACCGAAGAAATTGGAAGTTTATTTGGAGACACAAATTTTAAGTGCAGCAATGGGTGGCTGGAGCGTTTCAAACGGAACGTTCGGAAAAGTGCGCGGTCAAGCAAAAAGTGTTAATATGACAGAAGCAGAGACGAGGCTAAATGAAGTGTGGCCTAAATTAAGACAAGAGTATGAAGACAATGAAATTTACAATGGCGACGAACCGGGAATTTTTTATAAACTTCTTCCAGATAAGACTCTGACGTTTAAAGGCGAAAAATGTGTAGGCGGTAAACTAGCCAAAGAACGCTTAACAACAAGCATTTGTGTGTGCTAATAAGATCGGTACGGAGAAACGTAAAATTCTTGCCATACAAAAGTCAAACAAGCCACGCTGCTTCAAAAACATAACACCACTCCCAACAAATTACCGCGCAAACAAAAGAGCATGGATGATTTCAGAAATCTTTGAAAATGAAATTCGAAAATGGGATAAAAAACTTGCGGTTAAAGGTAAAAAAATCTTGCTTTTAGTCGATAACTGCCCAGCACATCCATCATTAGCCCACTTAAAAAATATTCATTTGGTGTTTCTGCCCCCAAATTGCACTAGAATCCTTCAACTAATGGACCAAGGCGTAATAAGAAGTTTAAAATATTTTTACAGAAAATTTCTTCTGCAGAAAATTATTACGGGTATGGACAAGAACGAACCATGTGCAGTTTCACTTCTCGACGCGTTATAGCAAATTGCTTTAGTCATTCAAGATTAAGGAATAATCCAGTTTGTGACAACTTAGATGAAGATGACGTTCCGTTATGTGAACTTATTAAAAAGTGGCAGCAAAATCAGAGTGACAAAAACCAGTTTTGTTTCGACGACTTTGCATCCGTAGACAGTTGCCTTATTACGTCGGGAATGCGTTCAGATTCTGATATTGTGGAGGACATAAAACAGCGGGATAACGAAAACGATAATGAAACCGAAGAGGAAGAAGATTCATGCGACGAAGCAGAACACGTTCCGACACACGAAGAAGCCCTAAGTGCCATAACACTTTTAAAAACTTATTATAGACAGCGAGAAACGTCACCTCAAATTATTGATAAAGTGAGAGAATTAGAAATGGATATAGAAAAACAGTTTTGGCGTGCGAAAACTGAGCAACGAAAAATTAGAGATTTCTTTCATTAGACAAACAAGTTAGTATGTACCTACATGTGTAAGGTTATATGGTTAAGTACATTAAATTAATTAAATTCACATGTGTATCTTGTCTATCAATTCTTGTATGTAAACATGGAACTTGTAAAAACTCCGCCTATAGCGTCACCTTGTTATAGCATCAAAAAATTCGCAGTCCCGTGACTGTCGTTATAGCCGGGTTCTACTGTATATCGCTTTTTAACAATTTTTTTTCAAAAAAATCAATCCCTGTCTAGCTAATTTTATAAATTATAAATGAAATACAAAATGAAATGAGAGCAAAAGAACAGTAAATTTTCAAAATTTATTATAAAGTCTTTAATTTTGTAATAGTACTCACACTTACACGTAATGCCTCGTATTTTAGGCATCCTGATCTTCGGCTTCCACCAATGTGTCCGGAACTCCAAATTGTTATGACAATATCAGCTGATACACTTTTTGACTTTAAATAAATTGAAAGAATATCAAATATTACGATTAATTCGAAATACAAGAAGTTTGTCTCTGGAGAAACGACTTCGACGTGTGTGACTTTGACACAATTCTTCTTTAGATTCCGCTCGTTACCGGCGATACATTATACATAACTTGTTTGCCTATATGTTAAGCCCCACTGTTGATGGAATGAAATTATTTAGAAGTGAAGCTGCCAGGCGTACCATCCATTCGACGTACGTGAAATTTTGAAGATAGTGTGTTTTATTTCGGGACGATACATATTTTAATAATATGATAAAAATGTGTGAGTACAGTACATTATACATACGTCTTTTAGAAATAAATTTGGAAGAAATTATAATTAAACACAACAATATGTTTACGCAAAACGGTATATGTAGTAAACAATAGTGGAGTTTGTGTTTCTCCTGCACACGTTATTTAAGGAACTTTTTAAACTTTAAAATTGTAAATTATATGTCAATAATGAACAACTACAGTAAATATCTGTAAAATTTAATATACAGAAAGGAAACTGTACGGAATAAATATTTGAAAGAAATTCAATGAAGAGGGAGTCATAACGGTACTTTGCCTCCAACAACATTAACATCAACAAAAATAACGGCGTGAACCATAACCTAACGAGCAAATATCCAAAGTAGATAAATAAAAGAAAATTAGAAAAACATTGATATCATAAAAAATTTAAAAGACAATAAATTCATATCATTGCAATATGTAAAGTAACTGTCAATCGAAAATGTCTAGAAAACAATACCTAACATAGCAATGCTGCTAAATACAGCTAGTTATGCTATTAGTGGAATCATTCATGGGAAAGACAATGTCAGGTGACAAAAAACGTTGACACGCGGACACCATAAGTGACTGTATTTAACGGCATTATTATGTTAAGTATTTCGTCTAAGTTACACGAAAGATCTTCAAAAAATCTTTTCTACAGTTGATTGAAAATATTGTTTCTCAGTAAACAGTAACCTCAAAAACTTTTTAGGAAACCTTAAGGACCAAGTAGAATTTACCAAATATAATGTAGATTTATGATCAAGGATCTTTTATAATTACCTGTAAAAAGCATTTCGTTCATCTTTACTTTAGAAGGTTAGACAAAACTAATGTCGCCCTACATATGCTAGACAGAAATCATTTAGTTGATAATATAGAGCTACTTGGAAATTTTTACATAACTAGTCATTTAAATTGTTATAAAGGCATGGAATTCACAAAAACCAAACGTGTGTTGATGATTATAGATTTAGACCCTCTGAATTCCAGCTTTTACTCATTATTACATCATGTAATAACACTCGTACCATGTAATTTCGTATAACTTTTTTAAAATAAATGTTCTAAAATGTTAGTGTTTCCGTGTCTATCAACCCTAATATACACTTTTGCTTCCTGCCAAAAAAAAATCGATTTTGACAGCGCGATTACAAAATACCTTGATACCAAAGCAACAGATGGCCCTTTCAATGTCACAACATTTACTATGCGACATTCCCTTGACAAAGTTATCTACGAACACAACCATTAATCATACCACAACGATAATAACTACGTTGCATTTTATATGGGACAGTGCAAGTGCGTATATTGTGAGTTATTGTGAAATTCCCGATATAATTAAAACATCAACTAAATGTCTATATCTACCTCATCTATTATTAGCTTAAAGTACGTTTAAATTTGATTATTAATTAAATTATACTTACTCAATTCGTTTCACAAACGTTTCCAAGAAAATCTCTTCTTGATGAACTGAACATTTCCAAACGCCCAATCCTATACCGACAACGTGCACGAACGCTGTTGTATTCTTTTCCTTCGCTCGATGATTAGCTTCGAATAGTAGAGTGTCGATACTAATTGCGATTCGTTTCGCGAACGTAATATTATCAAAATAAATGTCTTTACAGATTTCTTTGAAACAGTCTGGATTACTACGATCTCTTGACTTGATAAAATCCGAGTAAGTGACTGCATTTTTGTCGTAAAAACATGAAAAAAGCCAAGGCATCGTAGAACCAGAAACGGTCCCATATCCATTAGCTTCGGTGTTCTGTTTTTGATCGATTACAATATCTTGATACTCCATGAATCCCCGCTTTCTCATTCGGGCGCCTATTAAACCAATTACGATACCTTCCTCTTGTAGATTCGATCGATTCGCAGCAGTAACACCTCCATTTCTTCGACTACCGTCATTGACGAAGTAACTATAGGAACTGACCGACAGAAAAGCGGAAAGTTTGATTTCATCGTAACTCAAGCAGTTTTCGAGAGTTAAATTGCCTTCTTCATTTTCCTTACCAATTGTTTCCCATTCACCATTACCCTCAACTCCATTTATTAAAACGTAATAGTCATAATTGCTTACAAACATTACCGCGCGCTTTTTTAACAATCGATCGACGAATTCGAGCAAGGTCATATCTTCGTACAGCCTTTTTTCAATGACACTTCCGTACTTTCGTTTGTGAAGTATAAAATCGATGAAGAGCGGGAGAACGCATTCGTGAAGAAGCGGATAGGAAGAATTTGCGTTTCTCAGTAAGATTGTTTCCGAAACCTCTCGTTTTAACGTTGCGCATTTCCCTGTATCGATTGGGAATATAATTGGAAACTTATCGCTTGCATCTAATAATTCGTCTAATTTACTAAATCGTAACACCGCGTCGGTATCGTCGCACTCGAGCAATTCCTGCCCGTTTCGTTCGAATAATTTAGGAGATTCGTTGGGCCAATCTATCAACGGATACATGTTTAACGTGCACGAACGAGAACTAATTGATTATACTGCAAGGCTATAGACGCAAATGTTAATATTTCTTCCTTGTTGTGCAATTATGAGCAATAATTTATACTTGCTTACTATAGTCGCATGCCATCTATAGATTAACAGTTGAGACGACACAACTTTTATAGGAGTTTACAAGGTCGGTATTTCCAAGTACACACGAGCGTAGTTAGTTTAGACACAGAATAGTAGAGGCGGTAGTTTCATTCACTGGCGGTATCTTTGATATTCATGTCTCAGACTTTTTTCCTCGCACATTCCAGGGCCTGCTTTCTTAATACAAATAACTGATTCCATCACAAATAGTAGGGTAAAATCTCGAGAGAGAGAGCGCAAATAAACAAATTGATGTGTTAGTAGCACGACATTATCGACTGCGTCACCCCTTTTTCTATCTATTATTCTGTATTTTTCAATTAGGAGGAGTGTTTTTAAATTGAAGCACCAAAACGTAAACTACCGATTGGTCAGTTTCCGGAAAAAATTACACCAGCGGTGTTTGATATATTGCCGGCCAGCATATTGTTACAACTGATTGACATTTAGATCGTATATTTTTTTGAGTGTGTTAGTATTTAATTGTTCTCACTAAATTTACATTGTAATAATAATTACGTAACTACAAATTACACAAAATCCTAATTAGTTTTAAACCTGCCGCTAAAATGTAGGTTTGAAAAATTTAATTGTGTAAACACTTCTTTTCATTTTATTCCTCCGGATTAAAAAATAGAATATAATTATTATTGCATTGTTATTTATCATTTGTCCGACACCTTTGTTGTCAACTAGTTTATGGATTACTTTATGAACAAATTAAATTTGTCAATGTATTCGTTTTTGCTATATGCTGTGGTTCAATACCTATTATAGAATTAAGTATTACTTTTTTTTACTAGTTTAGGGGTTATCCTAGACATAGTGATTTAGAGTGGGTTAGGTTACTATATTAACAAGTTTTATTTTTCTATGAATTAAGAAATTTACTTAACTAAAATTTCAAATATGTACTTAAAGAAAGATGCGATACCAAGTCTATATCTTCTGGGCCATACTGATTCAGGTAATGTTTCGTTTTATTCATTTGATATTGTAAAAGGAGTACGTAATTTAAAGGCAACACTTTAACTGTATATATTGAAAAAGCGAGTTACCAAAGAAAGGTTTCAACGATCGCAAGGACTGTGTGGTCGTGTAATTCATAAACTATCGCAGCATATTACAAATAATACTAACGTCAATGCAGAAAAACAAGCAAAACAACTTTCTTGGCCTAACAATACTATCAATTAAATTTAAGCCGCCCGGCCTTTTCATGTTAGTTGGGTAAAGTCTCCGTAGATGGCACTTTTAAGAAAGCCGAATTTTACGTGAAGTTAAATTCATGATGACTGCACAATTGAACGGAAACATTTCCTAGATTTACAATTAACGATAAGATTACGTGTACGATTATGGATATTTATTTAAATTTAGTAATATTTACGAATTTTTACATGTTTATTGTTTATATTACTTTTCTCCTGCCAAATTAACAAAATTTGATCTCTATCATTAATTCTTTCCATTTAACTAAATAAGAGAAGAATGGATTTCTTAGCTAAAGACACATATCTTTCTCATGTACATAAATTTTATATTTTTTTCTGTTGTAATATTATAATTAGTCATTCATTCTTGCTTGTATAGAGACATAATAATGACTGCTACTTATATCCTTGATTATTTTTTGGTCGATTTGTGGTTATGAAGGGTTATGTGTGTATTCACGATTTATAAGACGAACCACTAGCATACTACACTTTGCGCACATTCAGCCTTTCCTTATCCCATGATTTAACTTTTTCTCGTCCTCGTTACCGTTCAATGCAGCCGCCTTTATACTAGAGGCATGCTAAGTTCTAATGCACGTCATCTATAAATCGTGACCTCAAGTTTCAAGCCGTTGCCGGATACACACACACACACACATAAGCCCGCTATCAAACCTAACCTAACATATTAATGCAAGCTAGTCTAGGAACTGCCAACATTTTAGATGGCTGGACCAAAGACAACCGACAACATTGTATTTCACCAAATATAGCCAAAGTAGTGCGATATAGAAAATATAATTAAGTAAATAGCTATTTCTTTTACATTTTTAACTTGCCTGTAGTATATAAGTATTACCTTTTCTATGACGACTGAGAACCGTAGCGTGTCTATAGAAATTCTTAAATTTGTTCCACCAAGCGCAGCACGTGCGCAGGTAAAATTAAAGATAAAAAATCCTGCAAGTGAAACAACTGCTTTTACTGGTCTCTATGGTTTAGAGCAATATCGCATTTCCGCTCAGCGTTGTAGGCGCGCCAAATTTTAAACACACTCTGTGAGAAAGTAATATTTTTTAGATTGATTTATAATATATAAATACTTATTTGCAACTTGGTTGTTATGCGTTTGAAAAATTCTGCACGTCATAAGCGACGCTGGTGTGACGTTTGACTACCAATATAATTTTTTTCATTTAAATATTGTGACATTTAAACTAATTTCAATCTGAAATAGTGGCTACTTATATATTTTGTTACGCACATAATATTACAAAACATTAAATAGAAAAACGAACGGAATTAAAAAAAAATGGTTTCCTTGAATATATTTCATAGGAACTTCAATTTTCTTCAGAATTATCCCTCCACTTGGCAATTCCATTTCTTATTGTTCTCGAGGTACTCTCTAAGAGAATATACCTCACCCTTTGCTGCTATTCTAAGATTTTCGCTGTTAACGTTCACATTTATGTGTGGATTATGAAGTTCGGCGATTTGCGTCGAACATGCAGCAGCTGGATCACCGCTAGCCGACAACATTCCAGCCCAAAATTCATTTCCCGGCAGCGCATTACCATCCCAAGCGTAGGACACGACCAACAATTTCCCTTAAAAAAATATTAAATTCAATTAACTTGGACATTTTGGTTGTTACGTTGACGAAAATTTACCTTTATCATCACCCTCTAGTGCTTCGTGTGGTTGCCTTTCCGAGATGAAAACTTTAATTCCTTCGTTTGGATGACCTTCGATGTGTATTTTAGAACCAGGTTCGTATTTTCCGCAAGTTGTAGAACTCTTGAAATAAGCAAAATGGATATCGGAGATATTATGGAGATATTTTCCAGATAACCTAAATAATATATATATATATATATATATTTTAAAGACATGCGATGCGCCAAACTTCTACAATTTAACTTTTCTAACTGTTTGTGTGAAACGGAAAATTTTTATATTTTTAAAGTTATTCGTATAACATGCACAGCTTTTTCGCATTTGCCATTCTTGTCATTTATGATGGTTTTTGCCTTAATGGAATGGCCTTTGTATATTTTCAATTCTTTAACAAGCCGTATGGAAAAGATGGTTATATTATACGTGGACAATTAAGTATCATTGTATAATTACCTATACTACATACACTACCGTCCATATTAGTTTGGACGCGCAAATAAATTTAAAAGAAAAACGAGAAAATATTCACTAATTTTTCCGATACTTGAAATTGTTATGGCATTTTATTAATAGCGATTAAAATTTAAGTATAAGAGTAAAACATATTTCGTTCACTAAAGAAACTCCCTTTTGCGCGAAAAACATCCTTCATAATCCAAGTTTTTCAAGGATTCTATTTGGCATATTACTCCATTCCTCTTGTAAAATATTCGACAGTTGGCCTACGGAGGTAGAGCATATTTTTCGGGCCTTCCTCTCCAACTCAATCCATAACAGCTTGATGGGGTTTAGATAGGAGCTTTGCGGCGGCCATGTCATTTTTTGTAAACTGGCACTATCTTGTTCTACATTTAAGAAGTTATTACATATCACAGCTGCGTTTGGGGTCGTTGTCCTGCATGCATTTGTAAATAACCCCCTTTTCGCAAAATACCTTCGATTCGCTTCGAGTCTCTTGTACTGGCGTAGGAAAAACAATCCCAAACAAGCATAGAACTTCTTCCTTGCTTGACAGTTAACATTACACAATCCTGCAGCATTCTTGGAAATTGGACGCACTGAATAACCTTCGTGATGACAAGCAATAATTGTAGAGCGCTTTTCAAGTTCAAACAATAAGACGCTACAAGCAGGTTTATTTAGAAAGTAAAGCATTTATCAGTGCACAATACACTTTCGGCTGGCCTGCTCCCACCCCAAAGAGTACTGTAAATTTATTACATACACCAATAAACTTTATGATGGACCTAATATAAATGTTATGGAAGGAATTATATTATCTTTTAGAGGAGTTTATAATATTTTACTGGGTGTCCGAACTAATATGGACGATAGTGTATATATATGCGCCGCACATAATGTGTGACCTAAATGATTAAACAGAGTCCAGTAAGAATAATATATCGGTAATCATGAAATACACCAGAAATATACCTAATGTTACTTATACTGCCATATGATCGATTAATTTTACTCTCTATATAGTATATTAATTTATATGTATATGAAACTTTTCTTCTTTAAACTTAAGTTTGTAGAATAACTTTAAAACCGTGTATAAATTAACTTATTCTGTGGCATTAGTGACATGTTAGTGACAGGTGACAGCGGCACTACCAACTTAAATTGTGCGCGGGATCTAAAATTGGTTGACTGGATATGATGTAATGTCAGAACAATAACTTTCATTCAAAAATGTGACTCTCGATATCGTTAAATAGTTGTTTTACTATAATGGACAACATTTATTCAAGAACTTACTCAATTCTACTAACGAAAGTTTCCATAAAAACCTTTTGTTGATGGGTTGAACATTGCCAGACACCAAGGCCAATCCCTACCACATGTATAAATGCGCTAGTTTCTCTTTTTTTTGCGCTGTGATTAGCCTCGAACAGTAATGTATCAATACTAATAGAGATGCGTTTCGAGTACGTTAAGTTATCAAAGTAGACACCTTCACCTATTTTGACGTATATATCCGCATTTTCTACTTCTTTGGAATTTACAAAGTTCGTGTACGTCCAGCTCGGTTTAGCGTAGAAACCCGAGAAAAGGGAAGCCATTGTTGGTACAAGACTTGTTCCGTATCCGTTTCCCTCTACGTTTTGATTAGAATCTATGACTATTTCTTGATATTCCATAACACCTCTCTTTTCCATACGAGCTCCTATCAAGCCAATTATAATACCTTCTTCTTGTAACTTTCCACGATCTTTGCAGACCATTCCTCGGTTGTATCTACCACCATCATTGATAAAATAACTATAAGAACTAACCGATAAAAATGCGGAAAGTTTTATTTCATCATAACTTAAACAGTTCTGTAAACGTAATTCGCCACTTTCTTCATTTTTTCCTATTTGTTCCCATCCTTCTTCACCTGTACTACCATTTAATAAGCGGTAGCTGTCATCTACATTTATGAATATTACAGCACGTTTCTTTAACAATCGATCTATTAATTGCAGTAAGTTCATATCTTTGTAAAATTCTCTTTCGACGTTACTTCCAAACTTGCGCTTGTACAATATGAAATCCGTAAAAAGAGGTAACACGTACTCGTGTATAACCGGGTAAGAAGAATTTATATTTCGCAATAAAATCGAGTCCGGCACATATTTCTTCAATGTTTTGCATCGAATTGTATCGATGGGAAACTCAAGCGGAAACTTTTCACTACGGTCAATAAATTCATTCAAATTACTACTTTGTAAATTTCGTTGTTCATTTTTCAGCCCCAATAAACGTTCGTTTAATAATTTGGGAGAATAACACGCCCAATTTGATAACGAGTACATGTTAAACAACGCTATGACAACGACTAATTCTACTCGGAATTATATTGTGAAATTCCCAATATGTATGTATATCCGCTCTATCGAAAGGAAGAGGAAGAGATACAGTATCTTATGATAAGAGTATGTATTGCAATGATATATGTACATTATTGGAATACAAATAGTGTTATCCACTAATCTGGGCAAAGTGGGGTAAATTACAGTGCAGTGCGGATTTTTCAAGCGTGCCTCGGATCGAATTGTAAAACTACCTTCTTTACATCATCAAAATGTTCGCAGTAATAAAACCCAGACTTTAACCATGTTTTCCAATGCGTAATAATCGGCTGTGGTGGTTCAGGCAGTTTGGGACATAGTTCCTGAAATCTTTTTGTAGGTTTTGGGGACTTCAGAAATACTGCCTTCGTTTGAGCTGTTAAAGCATTTACTCGTGGATAACATTTAGGGATCAATTGCGTCACAAGGTTTAAAGCATGAATTTTACATGTTACATGTAACAGATTGCCACCCTCTTCTTTAAGAGATCGACCTAAGGAAAGTATGTTAGCGGCACCGTCACTCACAAACATTAAAAGTTGGGTTGTTGAAACTGGAAATTTGTTCAATGACCACTTTTTCATCGCTAGTACATTTTTCAACTCTTTTGGAAGCAAGTAAGATAGGAGATGATGGTTCAAACTCTTTCATTGTACGTACCATCTCATTCACCACAGAATGTTTTTGCCGATCGGTTGTAACCACAATTTTTTATCTTTCAATTCTTTTTTAATTCTCCTTTCAACATAGCCACAAACAGATCGCATAAAGTTTCTTAACGATGTCTGACTTGGTAATGTCACAGCCCTTTGTGCGAGCTTCCTCTCGAGTGTGGCAATCCAAGTATTGCTCGAGAGAAGGGTGGGAAGTTATACTCGCTTCTTTTCGGTGTGTCTGACTTTTGCAGCCAGATGGTTCGTTCTCTTGGCACTAGTTAGCGCCAAGAATAATCACATGAATTGTAAGGTTAGATATGGCAATAGTAGCAGAGATTGCAATGTGTCGAGCAGAAAACTGCTGGCCGATGATACTGGGTAGGCAGAAATATGTCCGTGTGGTAGCGTTTTTTGTCTCTTCACATTGCGTTTTCCCGTAAATGATTTCACCAATACCATGAGGAAAGTTGCATTTACAGCGTTTTTTATCTTTGTGGTGCCGAACATATTATATATTGAAATAAATGAATAATGCTCACGAATTATATAAAATTGACGTTTTATGCTTTTAATTACTAACTTCCTGCTGTATTTTTGTAGATTCCTTTATTTATTTCTTATGTAACGGAGTATTTTATTATACGATTCAAGTAAAAAGACCATGGAAATTTTGGTTGTTCAGTTTAATCGCCAATATAAGAGCAACTAAATATAAAACAAAGGTAAAAGATGATTTACATTCAAACAATCTCCTTGAGAAATGTAATTAATGGTGCGCACATTTGGCCAGAGAAGGATTCTTAGACGTAAGCTGTTGTTTTGTTGCAACATGTCATGAATAAAAAGTGATTTGAACCTTATTGGAATAATCTGTATAAATGATCTTACAACAAGGTGCCTTTTCCTCCCAATTTACTTCTATTGCAGTAACCCTTGATAGTGATATAAGTACTCATTGAGAATACCGACGTTACAAGCATAACTATTCTGAAACCATTCATATCAAGTGTGAGGTTAGATCAAGGTGAAGGGCTAAGTGGGGTTAATAATCCTCTTTAATAAACATTTATCCATTTTGCTGGATTTAAAGTTATAAAAATGAATCCATTAACGTAAGTGTATGTGCTATTTGTAAAGTTTATATTACAATTTTGTTTTGTATCAGGAACATGAAAAATGTGAAGAAGTTGAGTGAACAAGAACTTCGTTCACTTAATAAAACTACATGGCATGATCAGTATAGAGATAGTGCATGGATATTCGTAGGTGGTCTGCCATACGATCTCACAGAAGGAGATATAGTTTGTGTATTTTCACAGTAAGATCGCAATAGTTAAACATAATTTTTTGATTCAGTAATCCTATTTCAGATATGGCGAAGTTGTTAATATTAACCTAATTAGAGACAAGGACACTGGTAAATCTAAAGGATTCTGCTTTATTTGCTACGAGGATCAAAGATCAACAGATTTAGCTGTTGATAACTTTAACGGAATTACTGTAACTATTTTACCAATTTGATATGTAAGTGTAAAGTATGCTTATTTTTATCTTGTAGATTTTAAAAAGGACCATTAGAGTTGACCACGTTAGTAATTACAAGGTTCCAAAGAATTCCAAGAAAACAGACGAAGAGACAAAGAAATTATACCAGGAAGGTTGTGCACCAAAACCTGTTGAACTTAAACCTACGGTGGTTAATCAGGACCTAAGAGAAACTTTGGCAGATCAAATAGTGGACGATATTAAATTGCCTCCACGGTTACCAATTTATCGCATTAAGCAAGAAATAAAGACGGAAGTTAAGGAAGAAGTGGAACAGGTAAGCGTAATATATATATATATATACACGAGGGCGAGCTGAAATGTTTCCGGAATCGACAAGAAAAACACAGTATTGGTGTGGTTTTCTATTTTTATTATTCGATGTAGTCTCCTCGAAGATCAATACACTATTTCAAACGGTGCTCCAGTCTATTTAAGCCGTCGGAAAAGTAGGATGACTTCCTCATTTGAGGCAAATCTCTTCTCCCAGTGATTTTTTCAGGTTTGGCAATAAATGTCTCTGGGGGCTAGGTCCGGTGAATATGGAGGATGAGAGACTAATTCGCAGCGCAACTCATTCAATTTGGATACGACGTTGCGGGATGAATGAGCCAATGCATTGTCGTGATGGAAAAGCACTTTTTTCCGCTGCAAGCGAGGCAGTTTCTCCTTCAATACTGCATCGAATCGGGTCAATAAATCGCTGTAGTATTGCCCCGTGATCGTCCTTCCCTTCTGCAGATAGTTGATGAGGATTATACCTTGGGAATCCCGAAAAATGATCGCCTTGAGCTTCCCGGCCGATGGAACGGTCTTTGCTTTCTTCGGAGCTGATTCGCCCGGAAAAGTTAACTGCTTCGACTGTTCCTGTCTTCTGTATGTACTGATGAATCCAAGTCTCATCCACGGTTACGAAACGCATGAAGAAATCCCTTGGATTGAGTTGGATCCTCGCCAGACACTCCTTTGAAACGGTTACCCAATTTCGTTTTTCCTCGCGTCTTAAGCTTTTTGATATTCAAAATTTCATGTAGGATATGGCCAACACGTTCTTCTGAGATGCCTGTTGTCTCTGCTATCTCTTTCAGCTTCAATCGACTATCGGCTAACGCATCATAAATCTTGTCAACCATTTCATCTTTGGTAGTGGTTTTTGGGCGTCCACTGCATAGTTCGCCACTTGTGCTTGTGCGACCACGTTTGAACTCGCTCACCCAGAAGCAGATGGTCGAAAATGATGGAGTACATCCGCCATGAACCTCTAGCAAAATATTTGGAATTTCCGTGGCTGTTTTTACTGCCATTTAGCAGTGTTTTATCAATTTTTGCGAAACCGCCTGACTTATTACAAAACTAGTAGTAGACAGTAGACATCTGAAATTTTGACACTTGCCATAAAAGAGGTTGCCCTTGCCGACCAATGAATCTACTTTAACCATCGTGCCTTGCCGATTCCGGAAACATTTCAGGTCGCCGTCGTAGTTATCGGATGCCCTTTCGTAGAAAGAGACCAATTCGTTGAATGATAAAACTGAGGAGAATAGAAACGAACATTTTTCTGTATTAGAAATTTTATGGCAAAAGTATGTATCTTCGTAACACCGTTTCTTTATCTGCTGTGTGTTTGGAATCTTTTAAAGTAAAATGAGCGTGATATTCGTGTTCTCGTTAAAGCTCACTTTTGTATCACTATTGATGTTATGAATAACAGATTTATAATCAATTGGCTAAGCGAATTGTAAATACCATTTAAGAAGTTTTTAAAACTAATATTAAATTCAACACTACATTATATTAGTGAAAAGGGAAATAATAAGACAATAATTTGATAACTAAAAAAATGCCATAAACTGCGATGTGTAACATTGACTTGTTTTTATCCATATCCGGTATGTAAGTCGAACTATCAGATGTAATTGATAACGGATATTAGTGACAGAATCCATCATAGTCCCGTGAAAAATAAAATAATATTAAACTTTCTAAACTGAATAAAAATTCTTATCAATTAAAAGCGATAAAAATAAATAAAATTCTGAAACAACAAATTCTTACCAGAATACATAAAGAATTAGTAAATATAACAAGCTTAAAAGTAATAATTGCAAACAAATGTAAAACTATAAATACAACAAGTTGTAAAACAAATTTAACTATTTATTAAATGTTCGAATAACTGTCCCGGTCGGTATAAGCAGTAACCCAGCCGATCCTAAAAATTGCGACGAACATTTCTTAAAAAATCCGGAGTGACATCGTTCCTAATTTCAGCTTTGTTCCAACCAACGGTTTTTGTATGATACGTGATCAGTTTATATATCATTCAATACGCATATGTTAGAATTGCAGCGTTTGTGAATCGGAGGGCAATTTTAAGGTAGTTGGAACTTCAAATTTTATTAAATTCATGTCTATGCATACTTAAAGTTCGCAATTTATCAAAATAATTTTCGATTTTCTGTCGTGACGTGGAATTCTGAATCACTTTCTTCAGACCTGGTGTTCATAAAGAAATCATCGCCAATCTCAATATCACTGATTTTATAAAAGCAAATAAAATTTCAAGTTATTTCTTTACAATTTGACAACTAAACTAGTACTGAGCTTCATACTGTGCATGTCAGTACAAACGATTTCTACTCTGGATCATGTATTGATTTCACTCTTCAGTAACAGGTACATGCACGGCACAAATTGAAGTTGAAACGCTGCAATTATCGTTCCATGTACGATGCATAATGTAGTTGGAGCGCCTTTTTTGCATTGCGCAAGTACCGAACGGTAAGTTTACGGTTTTATCAGGAAGTTGGAACAAACCTTTCAATGATTTTCGCGCGTAATTATTCGCGATTCGATAGACGTTGTATATTGAATTATTAAGGAGGGCCATAAAAAGCAGTCGTTTGGGGCGAAATCCCGAATTACCGCTCCATCTGTCTTCAAAAAGGGTATCTAAGAAATTACCGATATTACCCGTATTATGCCTCTGGCAACCGTTGTATTGAAACGAAATTTCATTAATATCAAATCGCTCTCGTACAGCAGGATTAATATTAGTTTTTAATAATTTTTTTAATACTTATTGCCATTTAAATTTCCTTCAATAAAAAAGGTCCGATTATTTCATCCCCAACAATACCAGCGTATACATTCAATTTTTTGTGGAAACTGCTTCCGCGTTGGTATTAAGATATACAGTCTTGGACATTTGTCTGGGGCACCCATAAAAGATTTTATTATACGTTACTGCACCGGGATTCTCTGCATTCGATAAGAACTTTTAATTGCTAATGACATTGAAATGCTGAATTCGGATTTATAATCCCCTATTTACATAAATATCGGTGTATTGTTTATTTCAAGAATTTAATCAGTATTGATACGTTGGCGATTCAAGGGGTTTCTAGAGCGTTATTTTTATTATTTGAGTGTGCTGTGTTTTGTGTTCTACTTGCATACAGTGGATTGTATGAAGATGCCTAAAAGACGGGAGTTGACTGTTGCAGAACGTAGTCAAATAGTGTTGCTACATTCGCAGGGTATGTCGCAAAAAAATACATCAACAATAAAGCGTTCGTGACGTGCGATACAATTAACCATTAAACGATTTCGGGGAACTGGATCGTATGAAAATCGACGAAAAAGTGGGAGAAAACGCAAAACCACTGCGAGACAGGTTCGCGATTAGGAGCGTTTAGCTTTACGGAATCGCTTTCAAACGCCCAAACAGCTGGCCGCTGACCTATCGGTCGAACAAAACGTTTCTGTATGATATAGAACTGTTCGAAGAAGGTTGGCAGAGGTGAATTTGAAGAGCTGTAAAGCGCGTCGCAAGCCATACCTGAGCCAGCAAACAAATGAAAAATCGTTTGCTGGGGGCAAGAAAATATAAAGATTGGACTGTCGAGGAATGGTCGAAGGTCATATGGTCTGACGAATCAAAATCATAGAGGTATGTTAAGCAATCCTATCTTGTTCCTTTGTTACACAAAATTTGCAAAATTGTATACACATACCACCAATTTGCTAAATTAAAAAATGTAATTATTGTGAATTATCCAATTCAGATGTTTGGTAGTCCTGGAGCTCAGGTTGTTCGCTGTAGACCTGGGAAGACATTTCGTGCTGATTGTATCACCCCAACTGTCAAACACTGGCAGCGTGATTTGGAGATGCATGTCCGCAAATGGCATAGGAGAAGTGTTTGTATGTAATGGTAGGATGAACAGCGAGCGGTATATCTCGATGCTAGAAGAGGTATTAGAAGCATCAGTGCTGAAAATATATGACAGGGATGACGCAGAATATTTATTCCAACAGGATAACGCGCCCTGTCACAAATCCAGATTCTCGATAGAGTGGTTTCGTGAGAACGGGATCCGTTTACTTGAATGGCCGGCACAGTCACCAGATATGTCGCCTATAGAAAATTTGTGGCGTATGCTGAAGCTAAAGCTTTCCAGTTACAAATTCAGTAAAAAAAATGACCGAAGGAACAAAATTGTACAGGAGTGGGAGGCACTTTCACCTGAAGATTGTTTACGTTTAGTAGCATCAATGCCTAGACAGTTAAATGCTGTTATTAAAGCAAATGGTGGTGCCCCCAAATATTAAATTTATTATTAAAAACTTATTTAGTAAATGTTTATGCATGTAATTTTATTTTAATAGTGCACAATGTATCTTTATTTTAAATATTTTAGGGTGCTCCAGACGTATGTCCAAAGCTGTAGGTTTTTACGCGACCAATAATGAACACTTGCACGATTATGATGCCCATGAACGTAAAATGTTTTTTCATCAGCAAATCAAATATTATTGAAAAATAATTCGTTGTCATGATATTTATTCATTATTTCGCAAAATTCGATGCGACGGTAATAATCGTTAATCGGTAATAAAGTTCTTAGGATGTACTAATTTTGTACGACCGGTATTTGTTCTTATGTAAAAAGTTTAAAACAGTTGCACTAATATTATGTTAATAGCGCGGGTTAACTCGAAAATTAGGCCAAATGCGGTACTATTCCTCAATTATACAGAGTGCCGGTAATTAGCATAAATAATAAGACAACTACCACAACGCAATTGTTCCTTTATTACTTTGAATAACTTTCGTAAAGCTTTTACATATTAAACTCGACCATCTCCTTGATTTGCTCTGGTTCGACTGCCCATATCATCTTTTCGTAAAACCACCATCCCTTATCTGCGTGTGAATTTGCTGCCCACTTAACATTTCAATTCGACGATGCGCTGAGCAAGTGTTAATGTTGTTTAGTCTGTATCCCTTATCTGCATGTGAACTCTGCCTACTTGACATTCCAATATCTTGACGCGTTAAATAAGAATTTGGTGTAACAATTACATCCGCGAGCAGTTTGTTTAGATGTCATACTAGGATTTAATTACACTAATGTACAAACTTGAATTTCAATATCACTGATATTTTTATTTTTGCTATTTATTAATGTAAACGTTGGACCATCGTACGAATAGTAGTCACGCTAGGAATTGATCTTTCGGGATAATTTACTGCAAATAAATCGCGTGTAACTTCTGCTGAATTCCCACCGCAATATTGTTTTACTATAAATAGTTTTTCTTCGCGCGTATAATATTCCATTTTTTTATAAAATTACTGAACAGCATTAAAATTTAATAATCCTTGTAATACTAGAGAACCGCACTGAAATATCCAGCGACGCCTTATTAAGAAAAAAAAAAAAACGAAATGAATCGAACACCGACTTCACTTGAAATGAATTACATATGCCTAGCGATTTGTCGATTCAAAATGAAAAGATCGATGCGAGGATACGATTTTGTAGTAGTAGTAGTTAAACAAGGGTACCGTTACACACAGAAAGCGTACTGGCATACAATCGCCCTACAGAATAGCATGTGACTTTGTTAACTTATAGAAATCTTATTCCATTCTCCTCTTACTCACAATTATGCCCATGACACGTTAAAAGTGCACTAAGTGAGGAGGCGTTGCGTACTTAATACGAACCTGGCCCGCGGGAAAACATCCCAACTTTTAAACATGGAAGTAGTGAATAAGGGTTTCATACAATTTTGATTATATTAATTATTTTAGGACTATGAGTTGGCTGTTATAACATAATCTCCAGACTTTCTATCAATCCTGTATGTATTTGCTTGCAGGTAAACATCAAAAAAGAAAAGAAGTCAAAGAAGGATAAAAAACACAAGAAAAAAAGCAAGAGAAAACATAAATATTCATCTTCTTCGGACAGCGAGTCGGATTCCTCCGGCAGTTCCAATTCCAATGAAAATAAGTATGAAAAAAAAAAGAAAAAGAGGAACAAAATTAGGTCTTGTAGTAAATAAATTATTAGTAGATGTCAATTTACCAGTACTGGGACAGTCTATTTTATTTCAATAAAAAAATTAAAAAAAAATTCATGTAGGATATTTTAAAAATTTTCATATCCTTTTTCAAATTCTAAATATATCAACTAAATTATAGTATCTGAATTTATATTTTGAAGAGGGGTGTTTTGCCTCCCATTGATTTTTTGAATGTTTGTATTCAATAAAGGAGATTGTTTAGTATTTTTATTGAAAATAATAATTTAGAATCGTGACCGTTTTCCTGAACGTTGAAAAAGATTAAAATGGGGGGGGGATGTTCTTTTGAGAAAATACACATTCACTAAAGTACCTACCCTAAAAGTGAACGTAAACATGAAACAGAACGTAACGTAAAATATAAACATTGAACGTGATATAAACTTAATAGTTCTAGTTATTATGTCTGACGTAAAAACAATAAGTGTATGTATATTAATAAACAAATTTGTTGATAAAAATATCCAATAGCAAAAATTAAATTAGTTACATAATTATTTTAAATATAAATAAATTGGAATGGATTCTGATCTATCTGTGATCTCGCGAGACACTGACAAAAGTTACACGAAAGAAATTAAATCACTAAATAATGATCTAATGAAATACATAAAATCATACAATTCGTTACCTAAAGTACCAATAAATAAAATTTTACTAATTACAAATATATCAAAATTTGAAAACATTCTAACAAATTCATTTGACTATATAGTATTTGTAAAAAATAAGAAATATAAAATAAACAAGATCTCTGTAGATAAAATGAATACTCTGTTTAATGATATAATTAGATATCAAATTATGAAAAAAGAGAAGTTCTTTCCAATAAAAGTTATTGTTGATAAAAATTATAAATTTACACAAGTACAATAAATATCAATTCTCCAATGCCCCCAAGCCAATGTATCAATATTATTCTGTTGGATACATCTTTTATCTCTTCAACACAATGATTTTTTATTTAATTCCTCAGTGTATATATTATGATCATAGCTCCTCATAACGCATTGTTTATGATAATATTCCTTTTGATCAAACAAAACATTTTTTATAATGCTGAAATTTAATTTCTTTATCAAGTACAGATTTTTTTATTCCTTTCAACTTTTTATGTACATTATTATATATATATATATATTGTTACGTTCTCCTGGTTTGAAGAACAACGCCGCTGTAGCCTGCTCGTAATTTCCTAAATTACTTGACCAATACTTACTTGTAGAGTATGTTCGCTTATTTACTAGAGGAGAGGTTGTACAGTGAAACTCAATGCGCATGCGCAAAAAAATATATTTAAAAATGAAATGGTTACACGGTTTCCACTCTTGCCTATGTACATGTACGATGTACGTAAGATAAATAGATTTGCAATAATTGCAG
>JAENHH010000127.1:0-53056 GCA_023509865.1 Trypoxylus dichotomus
CTCTCTATATTATGTATATGTACATCTACTGAATTATTCATTTATATGTCGGATTATGCAAATACATATGTTACACCTTTCCAATATGTATATATCGATAAATAGAATTTGGGTTGTTACAATAACTAAAGAATCACATAAAGAATCAATGATTTTGCTGGTTAGTCCACTCATAAAAGCAAAAGTTACGAGTGTCGATTGAAAGAAAAGAAGACTATGTAAAGAAAGCTAGTTCATTTAAGTCCGAACTATTGACTGATCTATAAGTAACTGTCAAAATTTCAGACGTCTACTGTCAATAGTTGTTGTTTAAGAGAGTTTTGTGTAGCAAGTCAGGCGGTTTCGGAAACATGAATAAAATCGAATTTCATGCAGTGATAAAAGACGTTTGGATGGCTGGGAAAACAGTCACGGAAATTCGAAATATTTTGCTAGAGGTTCATGGCGGAAGTACTCTATTATTTTCGACAATCAGCTTCTGGGTGAGCGAGAGATAGGGCGTCCGGAGCGGTCGCAATCGATTCCGCGGACATTTTTCTATCGGAAACCGTCTAATTCGTCCGTCCGAACGGCGTCGTTAACGCGCGACACGAGAAAACGTCGAAAGATGTCGTTTTCGGGGTCGATCATCTCGCGTTTTTCGAAAGTCCCGAAACTTCAAACGCCCGTATCTCTTAAACGGTTAGAGATATCGAAGCGTGCTAAAAAAATTCTTGTTCGGCGCGTAAAAATCTACCGGATAGGATGATAAAAACGGTAACTTTCGGACTTCGATATTTCACCGAAATTTCTCGACCGAATCTCCGTACTTTCGAACGGCGCAAACCGGGATCCTCTATCTATAACCGTTTAGGAGCTACGACGCTTCAAAGTTTCGGAGTTAAGCATTTTTGGAAATTTCGTAACTTTAAACGCGATTTTCTCCTCAAAGGTTAGAGATAGACAGGCAAACTTTTTTTATCGTAATCTACGCGAAAATACGCGTCTTTTGATATATCAGTCGACCCCATTCGGAGCTCCGTTAAGGAGTTGAGTTTTGCACCATCTCGACTTTCAAACGTCCATATCTCCTAAACGGTTAGGGCTAGGGGGCTGAAATTTCTCAGGCGTAATACACCCATATATGGCCACGTTCCGGTAGGGTCAAAACCCCGAAATTCCGACCCTCGATTTTTCGGGTCGAAAAAATTTCATCGTTTTGGTCAGAAAAAAATGCGACGTTTCTGCTGCGCGTTAACGGGAAGAGTTAGACGTTCGCTTATCGGCGCGTCGTAAGGACCCCTACGAGGGTTCTAATCAGGCGAAAGAAGGACGCCCTAGCTCAACGCGTTCCGACGCTACAGCGCTTCAAAGCTGGGATTTTTTTTCTCTCTCTTTCAACTTTGACGGACCGTAGCCGCTAAACGGTTAGAGATAGGGCGTCCGGAGCGGTCGCAATCGATTCCGCGGACATTTTTCTATCGGAAACCGTCTAACTCGTCCGCCCGAACGGCGTCGTTAACGCGCGACACGAGAAAACGTCGAAAGATGTCGTTTTCGGGGTCGATTTTTTCGCGTTTTTTCGAAGTCCCGAAACTTCAAACGCCCGTATCTCTTAAACGGTTAGAGATATCGAAGCGTGCTAAAAAAATTCTTGTTCGGCGCGTAAAAATCTACCGGATAGGATGATAAAAACGGTAATTTTCGGACTTCGATATTTCACCGAAATTTCTCGACCGAATCTCCGTATCTCGGCTATGCGCTGTCGCAGCGCGACCGTTCGGTGCTCATTCGAAAGATCTCGACGCGTACTTTCGAACGGCGCAAACCGGGATCCTCTATCTATAACCGTTTAGGAGCTACGGCGCTTCAAAGTTTCGGAGTTAAGCATTTTTGGAAATTTCGTAACTTTAAACGCGATTTTCTCCTCAACGGTTAGAGATAGAGAGGTAAACTTTTTTTATCGTAATCTACGCGAAAATACGCGTCTTTTGATATATCAGTCGACCCCATTCGGAGCTCCGTTAAGGAGTTGAGTTTTGCACCTTCTCGATTTTCAAACGTCCATATCTCCTAAACGGTTAGGGCTAGGGGCTGAAATTTCTCAGGCGTAATACACCCATATATGGCCACGTTCCGGTAGGGTCAAAACCCCGAAATTCCGACCCTCGATTTTTCGGGTCGAAAAAATTTCATCGTTTTGGTCAGAAAAAATGCGACGTTTCTGCTGCGCGTTAACGGGAAGAGTTAGACGTTCGCTTATCGGCGCGTCGTAAGGACCCTACGAGGGTTCTAAACAGGCGAAAGAAGGACGCCCTAGCTCAACGCGTTCCGACGCTACAGCGCTTCAAAGTTGGGATTTTTTTTCTCTCTCTTTCAACTTTGACGGGCCGTAGCCGCTAAACGGTTAGAGATAGGGCGTCCGGAGCGGTCGCAATCGATTCCGCGGACATTTTTCTATCGGATACCGTCTAACTCGTCCGCCCGAACGGCGTCGTTAACGCGCGACACGAGAAAACGTCGAAAGATGTCGTTTTCGGGGTCGATTTTTTCGCGTTTTTTCGAAGTCCCGAAACTTCAAACGCCCGTATCTCTTAAACGGTTAGAGATATCGAAGCGTGCTAAAAAAATTCTTGTTCGGCGCGTAAAAATCTACCGGATAGGATGATAAAAACGGTAATTTTCGGACTTCGATATTTCACCGAAATTTCTCGACCGAATCTCCGTATCTCGGCTATGCGCTGTCGCAGCGCGACCGTTCGGTGCTCATTCGAAAGATCTCGACGCGTACTTTCGAACGGCGCAAACCGGGATCCTCTATCTATAACCGTTTAGGAGCTACGGCGCTTCAAAGTTTCGGAGTTAAGCATTTTTGGAAATTTCGTAACTTTAAACGCGATTTTCTCCTCAACGGTTAGAGATAGAGAGGTAAACTTTTTTTATCGTAATCTACGCGAAAATACGCGTCTTTTGATATATCAGTCGACCCCATTCGGAGCTCCGTTAAGGAGTTGAGTTTTGCACCTTCTCGACTTTCAAACGTCCATATCTCCTAAACGGTTAGGGCTAGGGGGCTGAAATTTCTCAGGCGTAATACACCCATATATGGCCACGTTCCGGTAGGGTCAAAACCCCGAAATTCCGACCCTCGATTTTTCGGGTCGAAAAAATTTCATCGTTTTGGTCAGAAGAAAATGCGACGTTTCTGCTGCGCGTTAACGGGAAGAGTTAGACGTTCGCTTATCGGCGCGTCGTAAGGACCCCTACGAGGGTTCTAAACAGGCGAAAGAAGGACGCCCTAGCTCAACGCGTTCCGACGCTACAGCGCTTCAAAGTTGGGATTTTTTTTCTCTCTCTTTCAACTTTGACGGGCCGTAGCCGCTAAACGGTTAGAGATAGGGCGTCCGGAGCGGTCGCAATCGATTCCGCGGACATTTTTCTATCGGATACCGTCTAACTCGTCCGCCCGAACGGCGTCGTTAACGCGCGACACGAGAAAACGTCGAAAGATGTCGTTTTCGGGGTCGATTTTTCGCGTTTTTCGAAGTCCCGAAACTTCAAACGCCCGTATCTCTTAAACGGTTAGAGATATCGAAGCGTGCTAACAAAATTCTTGTTCGGCGCGTAAAAATCTACCGGATAGGATGATAAACACGGTAATTTTCGGACTTCGATATTTCACCGAAATTTCTCGACCGAATCTCCGTATCTCGGCTATGCGCTGTCGCAGCGCGACCGTTTCGGTGCTCATTCGAAAGATCTCGACGCGTACTTTCGAACGGCGCAAACCGGGATCCTCTATCTATAACCGTTTAGGAGCTACGGCGCTTCAAAGTTTCGGAGTTAAGCATTTTTGGAAATTTCGTAACTTTAAACGCGATTTTCTCCTCAACGGTTAGAGATAGAGAGGTAAACTTTTTTATCGTAATCTACGCGAAAATACGCGTCTTTTGATATATCAGTCGACCCCATTCGGAGCTCCGTTAAGGAGTTGAGTTTTGCACCTTCTCGACTTTCAAACGTCCATATCTCCTAAACGGTTAGGGCTAGGGGGCTGAAATTTCTCAGGCGTAATACACCCATATATGGCCACGTTCCCGTAGGGTCAAAACCCCGAAATTCCGACCCTCGATTTTTCGGGTCGAAAAAATTTCATCGTTTTGGTCAGAGAAAAATGCGACGTTTCTGCTGCGCGTTAACGGGAAGAGTTAGACGTTCGCTTATCGGCGCGTCGTAAGGACCCCTACGAGGGTTCTAAACAGGCGAAAGAAGGACGCCCTAGCTCAACGCGTTCCGACGCTACAGCGCTTCAAAGTTGGGATTTTTTTTCTCTCTCTTTCAACTTTGACGGGCCGTAGCCGCTAAACGGTTAGAGATAGGGCGTCCGGAGCGGTCGCAATCGATTCCGCGGACATTTTTCTATCGGAAACCGTCTAACTCGTCCGCCCGAACGGCGTCGTTAACGCGCGACACGAGAAAACGTCGAAAGATGTCGTTTTCGGGGTCGATTTTCGCGTTTTTTCGAAGTCCCGAAACTTCAAACGCCCGTATCTCTTAAACGGTTAGAGATATCGAAGCGTGCTAAAAAAATTCTTGTTCGGCGCGTAAAAATCTACCGGATAGGATGATAAAAACGGTAATTTTCGGACTTCGATATTTCACCGAAATTTCTCGACCGAATCTCCGTATCTCGGCTATGCGCTGTCGCAGCGCGACCGTTCGGTGCTCATTCGAAAGATCTCGACGCGTACTTTCGAACGGCGCAAACCGGGATCCTCTATCTATAACCGTTTAGGAGCTACGGCGCTTCAAAGTTTCGGAGTTAAGCATTTTTGGAAATTTCGTAACTTTAAACGCGATTTTCTCCTCAACGGTTAGAGATAGAGAGGTAAACTTTTTTTATCGTAATCTACGCGAAAATACGCGTCTTTTGATATATCAGTCGACCCCATTCGGAGCTCCGTTAAGGAGTTGAGTTTTGCACCTTCTCGACTTTCAAACGTCCATATCTCCTAAACGGTTAGGGCTAGGGGCTGAAATTTCTCAGGCGTAATACACCCATATATGGCCACGTTCCGGTAGGGTCAAAACCCCGAAATTCCGACCCTCGATTTTTCGGGTCGAAAAAATTTCATCGTTTTGGTCAGAAAAAATGCGACGTTTCTGCTGCGCGTTAACGGGAAGAGTTAGACGTTCGCTTATCGGCGCGTCGTAAGGACCCTACGAGGGTTCTAAACAGGCGAAAGAAGGACGCCCTAGCTCAACGCGTTCCGACGCTACAGCGCTTCAAAGTTGGGATTTTTTTTCTCTCTCTTTCAACTTTGACGGGCCGTAGCCGCTAAACGGTTAGAGATAGGGCGTCCGGAGCGGTCGCAATCGATTCCGCGGACATTTTTCTATCGGAAACCGTCTAACTCGTCCGCCCGAACGGCGTCGTTAACGCGCGACACGAGAAAACGTCGAAAGATGTCGTTTTCGGGGTCGATTTTTCGCGTTTTTCGAAGTCCCGAAACTTCAAACGCCCGTATCTCTTAAACGGTTAGAGATATCGAAGCGTGCTAAAAAATTCTTGTTCGGCGCGTAAAAATCTACCGGATAGGATGATAAAAACGGTAATTTTCGGACTTCGATATTTCACCGAAATTTCTCGACCGAATCTCCGTATCTCGGCTATGCGCTGTCGCAGCGCGACCGTTCGGTGCTCATTCGAAAGATCTCGACGCGTACTTTCGAACGGCGCAAACCGGGATCCTCTATCTATAACCGTTTAGGAGCTACGGCGCTTCAAAGTTTCGGAGTTAAGCATTTTTGGAAATTTCGTAACTTTAAACGCGATTTTCTCCTCAACGGTTAGAGATAGAGAGGTAAACTTTTTTTATCGTAATCTACGCGAAAATACGCGTCTTTTGATATATCAGTCGACCCCATTCGGAGCTCCGTTAAGGAGTTGAGTTTTGCACCTTCTCGATTTTCAAACGTCCATATCTCCTAAACGGTTAGGGCTAGGGGCTGAAATTTCTCAGGCGTAATACACCCATATATGGCCACGTTCCGGTAGGGTCAAAACCCCGAAATTCCGACCCTCGATTTTTCGGGTCGAAAAAATTTCATCGTTTTGGTCAGAAGAAAATGCGACGTTTCTGCTGCGCGTTAACGGGAAGAGTTAGACGTTCGCTTATCGGCGCGTCGTAAGGACCCTACGAGGGTTCTAAACAGGCGAAAGAAGGACGCCCTAGCTCAACGCGTTCCGACGCTACAGCGCTTCAAAGTTGGGATTTTTTTTCTCTCTCTTTCAACTTTGACGGGCCGTAGCCGCTAAACGGTTAGAGATAGGGCGTCCGGAGCGGTCGCAATCGATTCCGCGGACATTTTTCTATCGGAAACCGTCTAACTCGTCCGCCCGAACGGCGTCGTTAACGCGCGACACGAGAAAACGTCGAAAGATGTCGTTTTCGGGGTCGATTTTTTCGCGTTTTTTCGAAGTCCCGAAACTTCAAACGCCCGTATCTCTTAAACGGTTAGAGATATCGAAGCGTGCTAAAAAATTCTTGTTCGGCGCGTAAAGATCTACCGGATAGGATGATAAAAACGGTAATTTTCGGACTTCGATATTTCACCGAAATTTCTCGACCGAATCTCCGTATCTCGGCTATGCGCTGTCGCAGCGCGACCGTTCGGTGCTCATTCGAAAGATCTCGACGCGTACTTTCGAACGGCGCAAACCGGGATCCTCTATCTATAACCGTTTAGGAGCTACGGCGCTTCAAAGTTTCGGAGTTAAGCATTTTTGGAAATTTCGTAACTTTAAACGCGATTTTCTCCTCAACGGTTAGAGATAGAGAGGTAAACTTTTTATCGTAATCTACGCGAAAATACGCGTCTTTTGATATATCAGTCGACCCCATTCGGAGCTCCGTTAAGGAGTTGAGTTTTGCACCTTCTCGACTTTCAAACGTCCATATCTCCTAAACGGTTAGGGCTAGGGGCTGAAATTTCTCAGGCGTAATACACCCATATATGGCCACGTTCCGGTAGGGTCAAAACCCCGAAATTCCGACCCTCGATTTTTCGGGTCGAAAAAATTTCATCGTTTTGGTCAGAAAAAATGCGACGTTTCTGCTGCGCGTTAACGGGAAGAGTTAGACGTTCGCTTATCGGCGCGTCGTAAGGACCCTACGAGGGTTCTAAACAGGCGAAAGAAGGACGCCCTAGCTCAACGCGTTCCGACGCTACAGCGCTTCAAAGTTGGGATTTTTTCTCTCTCTTTCAACTTTGACGGGCCGTAGCCGCTAAACGGTTAGAGATAGGGCGTCCGGAGCGGTCGCAATCGATTCCGCGGACATTTTTCTATCGGAAACCGTCTAACTCGTCCGCCCGAACGGCGTCGTTAACGCGCGACACGAGAAAACGTCGAAAGATGTCGTTTTCGGGGTCGATTTTTCGCGTTTTTCGAAGTCCCGAAACTTCAAACGCCCGTATCTCTTAAACGGTTAGAGATATCGAAGCGTGCTAAAAATTCTTGTTCGGCGCGTAAAAATCTACCGGATAGGATGATAAAAACGGTAATTTTCGGACTTCGATATTTCACCGAAATTTCTCGACCGAATCTCCGTATCTCGGCTATGCGCTGTCGCAGCGCGACCGTTTCGGTGCTCATTCGAAAGATCTCGACGCGTACTTTCGAACGGCGCAAACCGGGATCCTCTATCTATAACCGTTTAGGAGCTACGGCGCTTCAAAGTTTCGGAGTTAAGCATTTTTGGAAATTTCGTAACTTTAAACGCGATTTTCTCCTCAACGGTTAGAGATAGAGAGGTAAACTTTTTTATCGTAATCTACGCGAAAATACGCGTCTTTTGATATATCAGTCGACCCCATTCGGAGCTCCGTTAAGGAGTTGAGTTTTGCACCTTCTCGACTTTCAAACGTCCATATCTCCTAAACGGTTAGGGCTAGGGGCTGAAATTTCTCAGGCGTAATACACCCATATATGGCCACGTTCCGGTAGGGTCAAAACCCCGAAATTCCGACCCTCGATTTTTCGGGTCGAAAAAATTTCATCGTTTTGGTCAGAAAAAATGCGACGTTTCTGCTGCGCGTTGACGGGAAGAGTTAGACGTTCGCTTATCGGCGCGTCGTAAGGACCCTACGAGGGTTCTAAACAGGCGAAAGAAGGACGCCCTAGCTCAACGCGTTCCGACGCTACAGCGCTTCAAAGTTGGGATTTTTTTTCTCTCTCTTTCAACTTTGACGGGCCGTAGCCGCTAAACGGTTAGAGATAGGGCGTCCGGAGCGGTCGCAATCGATTCCGCGGACATTTTTCTATCGGAAACCGTCTAACTCGTCCGCCCGAACGGCGTCGTTAACGCGCGACACGAGAAAACGTCGAAAGATGTCGTTTTCGGGGTCGATTTTTCGCGTTTTTCGAAGTCCCGAAACTTCAAACGCCCGTATCTCTTAAACGGTTAGAGATATCGAAGCGTGCTAAAAAAATTCTTGTTCGGCGCGTAAAAATCTACCGGATAGGATGATAAAAACGGTAATTTTCGGACTTCGATATTTCACCGAAATTTCTCGACCGAATCTCCGTATCTCGGCTATGCGCTGTCGCAGCGCGACCGTTCGGTGCTCATTCGAAAGATCTCGACGCGTACTTTCGAACGGCGCAAACCGGGATCCTCTATCTATAACCGTTTAGGAGCTACGGCGCTTCAAAGTTTCGGAGTTAAGCATTTTTGGAAATTTCGTAACTTTAAACGCGATTTTCTCCTCAACGGTTAGAGATAGAGAGGTAAACTTTTTTTATCGTAATCTACGCGAAAATACGCGTCTTTTGATATATCAGTCGACCCCATTCGGAGCTCCGTTAAGGAGTTGAGTTTTGCACCTTCTCGATTTTCAAACGTCCATATCTCCTAAACGGTTAGGGCTAGGGGGCTGAAATTTCTCAGGCGTAATACACCCATATATGGCCACGTTCCGGTAGGGTCAAAACCCCGAAATTCCGACCCTCGATTTTTCGGGTCGAAAAAATTTCATCGTTTTGGTCAGAAAAAATGCGACGTTTCTGCTGCGCGTTAACGGGAAGAGTTAGACGTTCGCTTATCGGCGCGTCGTAAGGACCCCTACGAGGGTTCTAAACAGGCGAAAGAAGGACGCCCTAGCTCAACGCGTTCCGACGCTACAGCGCTTCAAAGTTGGGATTTTTTTTCTCTCTCTTTCAACTTTGACGGGCCGTAGCCGCTAAACGGTTAGAGATAGGGCGTCCGGAGCGGTCGCAATCGATTCCGCGGACATTTTTCTATCGGAAACCGTCTAACTCGTCCGCCCGAACGGCGTCGTTAACGCGCGACACGAGAAAACGTCGAAAGATGTCGTTTTCGGGGTCGATTTTTTCGCGTTTTTCGAAGTCCCGAAACTTCAAACGCCCGTATCTCTTAAACGGTTAGAGATATCGAAGCGTGCTAAAAAATTCTTGTTCGGCGCGTAAAAATCTACCGGATAGGATGATAAAAACGGTAATTTTCGGACTTCGATATTTCACCGAAATTTCTCGACCGAATCTCCGTATCTCGGCTATGCGCTGTCGCAGCGCGACCGTTCGGTGCTCATTCGAAAGATCTCGACGCGTACTTTCGAACGGCGCAAACCGGGATCCTCTATCTATAACCGTTTAGGAGCTACGGCGCTTCAAAGTTTCGGAGTTAAGCATTTTTGGAAATTTCGTAACTTTAAACGCGATTTTCTCCTCAACGGTTAGAGATAGAGAGGTAAACTTTTTTTATCGTAATCTACGCGAAAATACGCGTCTTTTGATATATCAGTCGACCCCATTCGGAGCTCCGTTAAGGAGTTGAGTTTTGCACCATCTCGACTTTCAAACGTCCATATCTCCTAAACGGTTAGGGCTAGGGGGCTGAAATTTCTCAGGCGTAATACACCCATATATGGCCACGTTCCGGTAGGGTCAAAACCCCGAAATTCCGACCCTCGATTTTTCGGGTCGAAAAAATTTCATCGTTTTGGTCAGAAAAAATGCGACGTTTCTGCTGCGCGTTAACGGGAAGAGTTAGACGTTCGCTTATCGGCGCGTCGTAAGGACCCCTACGAGGGTTCTAAACAGGCGAAAGAAGGACGCCCTAGCTCAACGCGTTCCGACGCTACAGCGCTTCAAATTTGGGATTTTTTTTTCTCTCTCTTTCAACTTTGACGGGCCGTAGCCGCTAAACGGTTAGAGATAGGGCGTCCGGAGCGGTCGCAATCGATTCCGCGGACATTTTTCTATCGGAAACCGTCTAACTCGTCCGCCCGAACGGCGTCGTTAACGCGCGACACGAGAAAACGTCGAAAGATGTCGTTTTCGGGGTCGATTTTTTCGCGTTGTTTCGAAGTCCCGAAACTTCAAACGCCCGTATCTCTTAAACGGTTAGAGATATCGAAGCGTGCTAAAAAAATTCTTGTTCGGCGCGTAAAAATCTACCGGATAGGATGATAAAAACGGTAATTTTCGGACTTCGATATTTCACCGAAATTTCTCGACCGAATCTCCGTATCTCGGCTATGCGCTGTCGCAGCGCGACCGTTCGGTGCTCATTCGAAAGATCTCGACGCGTACTTTCGAACGGCGCAAACCGGGATCCTCTATCTATAACCGTTTAGGAGCTACGGCGCTTCAAAGTTTCGGAGTTAAGCATTTTTGGAAATTTCGTAACTTTAAACGCGATTTTCTCCTCAACGGTTAGAGATAGAGAGGTAAACTTTTTTTATCGTAATCTACGCGAAAATACGCGTCTTTTGATATATCACTCGACCCCATTCGGAGCTCCGTTAAGGAGTTGAGTTTTGCACCTTCTCGACTTTCAAACGTCCATATCTCCTAAACGGTTAGGGCTAGGGGCTGAAATTTCTCAGGCGTAATACACCCATATATGGCCACGTTCCGGTAGGAGTCAAAACCCCGAAATTCCGACCCTCGATTTTTCGGGTCGAAAAAATTTCATCGTTTTGGTCAGAAAAAATGCGACGTTTCTGCTGCGCGTTGACGGGAAGAGTTAGACGTTCGCTTATCGGCGCGTCGTAAGGACCCTACGAGGGTTCTAAACAGGCGAAAGAAGGACGCCCTAGCTCAACGCGTTCCGACGCTACAGCGCTTCAAAGTTGGGATTTTTTTTCTCTCTCTTTCAACTTTGACGGGCCGTAGCCGCTAAACGGTTAGAGATAGGGCGTCCGGAGCGGTCGCAATCGATTCCGCGGACATTTTTCTATCGGAAACCGTCTAACTCGTCCGCCCGAACGGCGTCGTTAACGCGCGACACGAGAAAACGTCGAAAGATGTCGTTTTCGGGGTCGATTTTTCGCGTTTTTCGAAGTCCCGAAACTTCAAACGCCCGTATCTCTTAAACGGTTAGAGATATCGAAGCGTGCTAAAAAAATTCTTGTTCGGCGCGTAAAAATCTACCGGATAGGATGATAAAAACGGTAATTTTCGGACTTCGATATTTCACCGAAATTTCTCGACCGAATCTCCGTATCTCGGCTATGCGCTGTCGCAGCGCGACCGTTCGGTGCTCATTCGAAAGATCTCGACGCGTACTTTCGAACGGCGCAAACCGGGATCCTCTATCTATAACCGTTTAGGAGCTACGGCGCTTCAAAGTTTCGGAGTTAAGCATTTTTGGAAATTTCGTAACTTTAAACGCGATTTTCTCCTCAACGGTTAGAGATAGAGAGGTAAACTTTTTATCGTAATCTACGCGAAAATACGCGTCTTTTGATATATCAGTCGACCCCATTCGGAGCTCCGTTAAGGAGTTGAGTTTTGCACCTTCTCGACTTTCAAACGTCCATATCTCCTAAACGGTTAGGGCTAGGGGCTGAAATTTCTCAGGCGTAATACACCCATATATGGCCACGTTCCGGTAGGGTCAAAACCCCGAAATTCCGACCCTCGATTTTTCGGGTCGAAAAAATTTCATCGTTTTGGTCAGAAAAAATGCGACGTTTCTGCTGCGCGTTGACGGGAAGAGTTAGACGTTCGCTTATCGGCGCGTCGTAAGGACCCTACGAGGGTTCTAAACAGGCGAAAGAAGGACGCCCTAGCTCAACGCGTTCCGACGCTACAGCGCTTCAAAGTTGGGATTTTTTTTCTCTCTCTTTCAACTTTGACGGGCCGTAGCCGCTAAACGGTTAGAGATAGGGCGTCCGGAGCGGTCGCAATCGATTCCGCGGACATTTTTCTATCGGAAACCGTCTAACTCGTCCGCCCGAACGGCGTCGTTAACGCGCGACACGAGAAAACGTCGAAAGATGTCGTTTTCGGGGTCGATTTTTCGCGTTTTTTCGAAGTCCCGAAACTTCAAACGCCCGTATCTCTTAAACGGTTAGAGATATCGAAGCGTGCTAAAAAAATTCTTGTTCGGCGCGTAAAAATCTACCGGATAGGATGATAAAAACGGTAATTTTCGGACTTCGATATTTCACCGAAATTTCTCGACCGAATCTCCGTATCTCGGCTATGCGCTGTCGCAGCGCGACCGTTTCGGTGCTCATTCGAAAGATCTCGACGCGTACTTTCGAACGGCGCAAACCGGGATCCTCTATCTATAACCGTTTAGGAGCTACGGCGCTTCAAAGTTTCGGAGTTAAGCATTTTTGGAAATTTCGTAACTTTAAACGCGATTTTCTCCTCAACGGTTAGAGATAGAGAGGTAAACTTTTTTTATCGTAATCTACGCGAAAATACGCGTCTTTTGATATATCAGTCGACCCCATTCGGAGCTCCGTTAAGGAGTTGAGTTTTGCACCTTCTCGACTTTCAAACGTCCATATCTCCTAAACGGTTAGGGCTAGGGGCTGAAATTTCTCAGGCGTAATACACCCATATATGGCCACGTTCCGGTAGGGTCAAAACCCCGAAATTCCGACCCTCGATTTTCGGGTCGAAAAAATTTCATCGTTTTGGTCAGAAAAAATGCGACGTTTCTGCTGCGCGTTGACGGGAAGAGTTAGACGTTCGCTTATCGGCGCGTCGTAAGGACCCTACGAGGGTTCTAAACAGGCGAAAGAAGGACGCCCTAGCTCAACGCGTTCCGACGCTACAGCGCTTCAAAGTTGGGATTTTTTTTCTCTCTCTTTCAACTTTGACGGGCCGTAGCCGCTAAACGGTTAGAGATAGGGCGTCCGGAGCGGTCGCAATCGATTCCGCGGACATTTTCTATCGGAAACCGTCTAACTCGTCCGCCCGAACGGCGTCGTTAACGCGCGACACGAGAAAACGTCGAAAGATGTCGTTTTCGGGGTCGATTTTTCTCGTTTTTACGAAGTCCCGAAACTTCAAACGCCCGTATCTCTTAAACGGTTAGAGATATCGAAGCGTGCTAAAAAAATTCTTGTTCGGCGCGTAAAAATCTACCGGATAGGATGATAAAAACGGTAATTTTCGGACTTCGATATTTCACCGAAATTTCTCGACCGAATCTCCGTATCTCGGCTATGCGCTGTCGCAGCGCGACAGTTTCGGTGCTCATTCGAAAGATCTCGACGCGTACTTTCGAACGGCGCAAACCGGGATCCTCTATCTATAACCGTTTAGGAGCTACGGCGCTTCAAAGTTTCGGAGTTAAGCATTTTTGGAAATTTCGTAACTTTAAACGCGATTTTCTCCTCAACGGTTAGAGATAGAGAGGTAAACTTTTTTTATCGTAATCTACGCGAAAATACGCGTCTTTTGATATATCAGTCGACCCCATTCGGAGCTCCGTTAAGGAGTTGAGTTTTGCACCTTCTCGATTTTCAAACGTCCATATCTCCTAAACGGTTAGGGCTAGGGGGCTGAAATTTCTCAGGCGTAATACACCCATATATGGCCACGTTCCGGTAGGGTCAAAACCCCGAAATTCCGACCCTCGATTTTTCGGGTCGAAAAAATTTCATCGTTTTGGTCAGAAGAAAATGCGACGTTTCTGCTGCGCGTTAACGGGAAGAGTTAGACGTTCGCTTATCGGCGCGTCGTAAGGACCCCTACGAGGGTTCTAAACAGGCGAAAGAAGGACGCCCTAGCTCAACGCGTTCCGACGCTACAGCGCTTCAAAGTTGGGATTTTTTCTCTCTCTTTCAACTTTGACGGGCCGTAGCCGCTAAACGGTTAGAGATAGGGCGTCCGGAGCGGTCGCAATCGAGTCCGCGGACATTTTCTATCGGAAACCGTCTAACTCGTCCGCCCGAACGGCGTCGTTAACGCGCGACACGAGAAAACGTCGAAAGATGTCGTTTTCGGGGTCGATTTTTCGCGTTTTTCGAAGTCCCGAAACTTCAAACGCCCGTATCTCTTAAACGGTTAGAGATATCGAAGCGTGCTAAAAAATTCTTGTTCGGCGCGTAAAAATCTACCGGATAGGATGATAAAAACGGTAATTTTCGGACTTCGATATTTCACCGAAATTTCTCGACCGAATCTCCGTATCTCGGCTATGCGCTGTCGCAGCGCGACCGTTTCGGTGCTCATTCGAAAGATCTCGACGCGTACTTTCGAACGGCGCAAACCGGGATCCTCTATCTATAACCGTTTAGGAGCTACGGCGCTTCAAAGTTTCGGAGTTAAGCATTTTTGGAAATTTCGTAACTTTAAACGCGATTTTCTCCTCAACGGTTAGAGATAGAGAGGTAAACTTTTTTATCGTAATCTACGCGAAAATACGCGTCTTTTGATATATCAGTCGACCCCATTCGGAGCTCCGTTAAGGAGTTGAGTTTTGCACCTTCTCGACTTTCAAACGTCCATATCTCCTAAACGGTTAGGGCTAGGGGGCTGAAATTTCTCAGGCGTAATACACCCATATATGGCCACGTTCCGGTAGGGTCAAAACCCCGAAATTCCGACCCTCGATTTTTCGGGTCGAAAAAATTTCATCGTTTTGGTCAGAAAAAAATGCGACGTTTCTGCTGCGCGTTAACGGGAAGAGTTAGACGTTCGCTTATCGGCGCGTCGTAAGGACCCTACGAGGGTTCTAAACAGGCGAAAGAAGGACGCCCTAGCTCAACGCGTTCCGACGCTACAGCGCTTCAAAGTTGGGATTTTTTCTCTCTCTTTCAACTTTGACGGGCCGTAGCCGCTAAACGGTTAGAGATAGGGCGTCCGGAGCGGTCGCAATCGATTCCGCGGACATTTTTCTATCGGAAACCGTCTAACTCGTCCGCCCGAACGGCGTCGTTAACGCGCGACACGAGAAAACGTCGAAAGATGTCGTTTTCGGGGTCGATTTTTCGCGTTTTTCGAAGGCCCGAAACTTCAAACGCCCGTATCTCTTAAACGGTTAGAGATATCGAAGCGTGCTAAAAAATTCTTGTTCGGCGCGTAAAAATCTACCGGATAGGATGATAAAAACGGTAATTTTCGGACTTCGATATTTCACCGAAATTTCTCGACCGAATCTCCGTATCTCGGCTATGCGCTGTCGCAGCGCGACAGTTCGGTGCTCATTCGAAAGATCTCGACGCGTACTTTCGAACGGCGCAAACCGGGATCCTCTATCTATAACCGTTTAGGAGCTACGGCGCTTCAAAGTTTCGGAGTTAAGCATTTTTGGAAATTTCGTAACTTTAAACGCGATTTTCTCCTCAACGGTTAGAGATAGAGAGGTAAACTTTTTATCGTAATCTACGCGAAAATACGCGTCTTTTGATATATCAGTCGACCCCATTCGGAGCTCCGTTAAGGAGTTGAGTTTTGCACCTTCTCGACTTTCAAACGTCCATATCTCCTAAACGGTTAGGGCTAGGGGCTGAAATTTCTCAGGCGTAATACACCCATATATGGCCACGTTCCGGTAGGGTCAAAACCCCGAAATTCCGACCCTCGATTTTTCGGGTCGAAAAAATTTCATCGTTTTGGTCAGAAAAAAATGCGACGTTTCTGCTGCGCGTTGACGGGAAGAGTTAGACGTTCGCTTATCGGCGCGTCGTAAGGACCCTACGAGGGTTCTAAACAGGCGAAAGAAGGACGCCCTAACTCAACGCGTTCCGACGCTACAGCGCATCAAAGTTGGGATTTTTTTTCTCTCTCTTTCAACTTTGACGGGCCGTAGCCGCTAAACGGTTAGAGATAGGGCGTCCGGAGCGGTCGCAATCGATTCCGCGGACATTTTTCTATCGGAAACCGTCTAACTCGTCCGCCCGAACGGCGTCGTTAACGCGCGACACGAGAAAACGTCGAAAGATGTCGTTTTCGGGGTCGATTTTTCGCGTTTTTCGAAGTCCCGAAACTTCAAACGCCCGTATCTCTTAAACGGTTAGAGATATCGAAGCGTGCTAAAAATTCTTGTTCGGCGCGTAAAAATCTACCGGATAGGATGATAAAAACGGTAATTTTCGGACTTCGATATTTCACCGAAATTTCTCGACCGAATCTCCGTATCTCGGCTATGCGCTGTCGCAGCGCGACCGTTCGGTGCTCATTCGAAAGATCTCGACGCGTACTTTCGAACGGCGCAAACCGGGATCCTCTATCTATAACCGTTTAGGAGCTACGGCGCTTCAAAGTTTCGGAGTTAAGCATTTTTGGAAATTTCGTAACTTTAAACGCGATTTTCTCCTCAACGGTTAGAGATAGAGAGGTAAACTTTTTTTATCGTAATCTACGCGAAAATACGCGTCTTTTGATATATCAGTCGACCCCATTCGGAGCTCCGTTAAGGAGTTGAGTTTTGCACCTTCTCGACTTTCAAACGTCCATATCTCCTAAACGGTTAGGGCTAGGGGCTGAAATTTCTCAGGCGTAATACACCCATATATGGCCACGTTCCGGTAGGGTCAAAACCCCGAAATTCCGACCCTCGATTTTTCGGGTCGAAAAAATTTCATCGTTTTGGTCAGAAAAAATGCGACGTTTCTGCTGCGCGTTGACGGGAAGAGTTAGACGTTCGCTTATCGGCGCGTCGTAAGGACCCTACGAGGGTTCTAAACAGGCGAAAGAAGGACGCCCTAGCTCAACGCGTTCCGACGCTACAGCGCTTCAAAGTTGGGATTTTTTCTCTCTCTTTCAACTTTGACGGGCCGTAGCCGCTAAACGGTTAGAGATAGGGCGTCCGGAGCGGTCGCAATCGATTCCGCGGACATTTTCTATCGGAAACCGTCTAACTCGTCCGCCCGAACGGCGTCGTTAACGCGCGACACGAGAAAACGTCGAAAGATGTCGTTTTCGGGGTCGATTTTTCGCGTTTTTCGAAGTCCCGAAACTTCAAACGCCCGTATCTCTTAAACGGTTAGAGATATCGAAGCGTGCTAAAAAATTCTTGTTCGGCGCGTAAAAATCTACCGGATAGGATGATAAAAACGGTAATTTTCGGACTTCGATATTTCACCGAAATTTCTCGACCGAATCTCCGTATCTCGGCTATGCGCTGTCGCAGCGCGACCGTTCGGTGCTCATTCGAAAGATCTCGACGCGTACTTTCGAACGGCGCAAACCGGGATCCTCTATCTATAATCGTTTAGGAGCTACGGCGCTTCAAAGTTTCGGAGTTAAGCATTTTTGGAAATTTCGTAACTTTAAACGCGATTTTCTCCTCAACGGTTAGAGATAGAAGGTAAACTTTTTTTTATCGTAATCTACGCGAAAATACGCGTCTTTTGATATATCAGTCGACCCCATTCGGAGCTCCGTTAAGGAGTTGAGTTTTGCACCTTCTCGACTTTCAAACGTCCATATCTCCTAAACGGTTAGGGCTAGGGGGCTGAAATTTCTCAGGCGTAATACACCCATATATGGCCACGTTCCGGTAGGGTCAAAACCCCGAAATTCCGACCCTCGATTTTCGGGTCGAAAAAATTTCATCGTTTTGGTCAGAAAAAATGCGACGTTTCTGCTGCGCGTTGACGGGAAGAGTTAGACGTTCGCTTATCGGCGCGTCGTAAGGACCCCTACGAGGGTTCTAAACAGGCGAAAGAAGGACGCCCTAGCTCAACGCGTTCCGACGCTACAGCGCTTCAAAGTTGGGATTTTTTTTCTCTCTCTTTCAACTTTGACGGGCCGTAGCCGCTAAACGGTTAGAGATAGGGCGTCCGGAGCGGTCGCAATCGATTCCGCGGACATTTTCTATCGGAAACCGTCTAACTCGTCCGCCCGAACGGCGTCGTTAACGCGCGACACGAGAAAACGTCGAAAGATGTCGTTTTCGGGGTCGATTTTTCGCGTTTTTCGAAGTCCCGAAACTTCAAACGCCCGTATCTCTTAAACGGTTAGAGATATCGAAGCGTGCTAAAAAAATTCTTGTTCGGCGCGTAAAAATCTACCGGATAGGATGATAAAAACGGTAATTTTCGGACTTCGATATTTCACCGAAATTTCTCGACCGAATCTCCGTATCTCGGCTATGCGCTGTCGCAGCGCGACCGTTCGGTGCTCATTCGAAAGATCTCGACGCGTACTTTCGAACGGCGCAAACCGGGATCCTCTATCTATAACCGTTTAGGAGCTACGGCGCTTCAAAGTTTCGGAGTTAAGCATTTTTGGAAATTTCGTAACTTTAAACGCGATTTTCTCCTCAACGGTTAGAGATAGAGAGGTAAACTTTTTTGTATCGTAATCTACGCGAAAATACGCGTCTTTTGATATATCAGTCGACCCCATTCGGAGCTCCGTTAAGGAGTTGAGTTTTGCACCTTCTCGACTTTCAAACGTCCATATCTCCTAAACGGTTAGGGCTAGGGGGCTGAAATTTCTCAGGCGTAATACACCCATATATGGCCACGTTCCGGTAGGGTCAAAACCCCGAAATTCCGACCCTCGATTTTTCGGGTCGAAAAAATTTCATCGTTTTGGTCAGAAAAAAATGCGACGTTTCTGCTGCGCGTTAACGGGAAGAGTTAGACGTTCGCTTATCGGCGCGTCGTAAGGACCCTACGAGGGTTCTAAACAGGCGAAAGAAGGACGCCCTAGCTCAACGCGTTCCGACGCTACAGCGCTTCAAAGTTGGGATTTTTTTCTCTCTTTCAACTTTGACGGGCCGTAGCCGCTAAACGGTTAGAGATAGGGCGTCCGGAGCGGTCGCAATCGATTCCGCGGACATTTTCTATCGGAAACCGTCTAACTCGTCCGCCCGAACGGCGTCGTTAACGCGCGACACGAGAAAACGTCGAAAGATGTCGTTTTCGGGGTCGATTTTTCGCGTTTTTCGAAGCCCCGAAACTTCAAACGCCCGTATCTCTTAAACGGTTAGAGATATCGAAGCGTGCTAAAAAAATTCTTGTTCGGCGCGTAAAAATCTACCGGATAGGATGATAAAAACGGTAATTTTCGGACTTCGATATTTCACCGAAATTTCTCGACCGAATCTCCGTATCTCGGCTATGCGCTGTCGCAGCGCGACCGTTCTGTGCTCTTTCTAAAGATCTCGACGCGTACTTTCGAACGGCGCAAACCGGGATCCTCTATCTATAACCGTTTAGGAGCTACGGCGCTTCAAAGTTTCGGAGTTAAGCATTTTTGGAAATTTCGTAACTTTAAACGCGATTTTCTCCTCAACGGTTAGAGATAGAAGGTAAACTTTTTTATCGTAATCTACGCGAAAATACGCGTCTTTTGATATATCAGTCGACCCCATTCGGAGCTCCGTTAAGGAGTTGAGTTTTGCACCTTCTCGACTTTCAAACGTCCATATCTCCTAAACGGTTAGGGCTAGGGGCTGAAATTTCTCAGGCGTAATACACCCATATATGGCCACGTTCCGGTAGGGTCAAAACCCCGAAATTCCGACCCTCGATTTTTCGGGTCGAAAAAATTTCATCGTTTTGGTCAGAAAAAATGCGACGTTTCTGCTGCGCGTTGACGGGAAGAGTTAGACGTTCGCTTATCGGCGCGTCGTAAGGACCCTACGAGGGTTCTAAACAGGCGAAAGAAGGACGCCCTAGCTCAACGCGTTCCGACGCTACAGCGCTTCAAAGTTGGGATTTTTTTTCTCTCTCTTTCAACTTTGACGGGCCGTAGCCGCTAAACGGTTAGAGATAGGGCGTCCGGAGCGGTCGCAATCGATTCCGCGGACATTTTTCTATCGGAAACCGTCTAACTCGTCCGCCCGAACGGCGTCGTTAACGCGCGACACGAGAAAACGTCGAAAGATGTCGTTTTCGGGGTCGATTTTTCGCGTTTTTCGAAGTCCCGAAACTTCAAACGCCCGTATCTCTTAAACGGTTAGAGATATCGAAGCGTGCTAAAAAAATTCTTGTTCGGCGCGTAAAAATCTACCGGATAGGATGATAAAAACGGTAATTTTCGGACTTCGATATTTCACCGAAATTTCTCGACCGAATCTCCGTATCTCGGCTATGCGCTGTCGCAGCGCGACCGTTTCAGTGCTCATTCGAAAGATCTCGACGCGTACTTTCGAACGGCGCAAACCGGGATCCTCTATCTATAACCGTTTAGGAGCTACGGCGCTTCAAAGTTTCGGAGTTAAGCATTTTTGGAAATTTCGTAACTTTAAACGCGATTTTCTCCTCAACGGTTAGAGATAGAAGGTAAACTTTTTTATCGTAATCTACGCGAAAATACGCGTCTTTTGATATATCAGTCGACCCCATTCGGAGCTCCGTTAAGGAGTTGAGTTTTGCACCTTCTCGACTTTCAAACGTCCATATCTCCTAAACGGTTAGGGCTAGGGGCTGAAATTTCTCAGGCGTAATACACCCATATATGGCCACGTTCCGGTAGGAGTCAAAACCCCGAAATTCCGACCCTCGATTTTTCGGGTCGAAAAAATTTCATCGTTTTGGTCAGAAAAAAATGCGACGTTTCTGCTGCGCGTTGACGGGAAGAGTTAGACGTTCGCTTATCGGCGCGTCGTAAGGACCCTACGAGGGTTCTAAACAGGCGAAAGAAGGACGCCCTAGCTCAACGCGTTCCGACGCTACAGCGCTTCAAAGTTGGGATTTTTTCTCTCTCTTTCAACTTTGACGGGCCGTAGCCGCTAAACGGTTAGAGATAGGGCGTCCGGAGCGGTCGCAATCGATTCCGCGGACATTTTTCTATCGGAAACCGTCTAACTCGTCCGCCCGAACGGCGTCGTTAACGCGCGACACGAGAAAACGTCGAAAGATGTCGTATTCGGGGTCGATTTTTTCGCGTTTTTTCGAAGTCCCGAAACTTCAAACGCCCGTATCTCTTAAACGGTTAGAGATATCGAAGCGTGCTAAAAAAATTCTTGTTCGGCGCGTAAAAATCTACCGGATAGGATGATAAAAACGGTAATTTTCGGACTTCGATATTTCACCGAAATTTCTCGACCGAATCTCCGTATCTCGGCTATGCGCTGTCGCAGCGCGACCGTTTGGTGCTCATTCGAAAGATCTCGACGCGTACTTTCGAACGGCGCAAACCGGGATCCTCTATCTATAACCGTTTAGGAGCTACGGCGCTTCAAAGTTTCGGAGTTAAGCATTTTTGGAAATTTCGTAACTTTAAACGCGATTTTCTCCTCAACGGTTAGAGATAGAGAGGTAAACTTTTTTTTATCGTAATCTACGCGAAAATACGCGTCTTTTGATATATCAGTCGACCCCATTCGGAGCTCCGTTAAGGAGTTGAGTTTTGCACCTTCTCGACTTTCAAACGTCCATATCTCCTAAACGGTTAGGGCTAGGGGGCTGAAATTTCTCAGGCGTAATACACCCATATATGGCCACGTTCCGGTAGGGTCAAAACCCCGAAATTCCGACCCTCGATTTTTCGGGTCGAAAAAATTTCATCGTTTTGGTCAGAAAAAATGCGACGTTTCTGCTGCGCGTTGACGGGAAGAGTTAGACGTTCGCTTATCGGCGCGTCGTAAGGACCCTACGAGGGTTCTAAACAGGCGAAAGAAGGACGCCCTAGCTCAACGCGTTCCGACGCTACAGCGCTTCAAAGTTGGGATTTTTTTTCTCTCTCTTTCAACTTTGACGGGCCGTAGCCGCTAAACGGTTAGAGATAGGGCGTCCGGAGCGGTCGCAATCGATTCCGCGGACATTTTCTATCGGAAACCGTCTAACTCGTCCGCCCGAACGGCGTCGTTAACGCGCGACACGAGAAAACGTCGAAAGATGTCGTTTTCGGGGTCGATTTTTCGCGTTTTTCGAAGTCCCGAAACTTCAAACGCCCGTATCTCTTAAACGGTTAGAGATATCGAAGCGTGCTAAAAAAATTCTTGTTCGGCGCGTAAAAATCTACCGGATAGGATGATAAAAACGGTAATTTTCGGACTTCGATATTTCACCGAAATTTCTCGACCGAATCTCCGTATCTCGGCTATGCGCTGTCGCAGCGCGACAGTTTCGGTGCTCATTCGAAAGATCTCGACGCGTACTTTCGAACGGCGCAAACCGGGATCCTCTATCTATAACCGTTTAGGAGCTACGGCGCTTCAAAGTTTCGGAGTTAAGCATTTTTGGAAATTTCGTAACTTTAAACGCGATTTTCTCCTCAACGGTTAGAGATAGAGAGGTAAACTTTTTTATATCGTAATCTACGCGAAAATACGCGTCTTTTGATATATCAGTCGACCCCATTCGGAGCTCCGTTAAGGAGTTGAGTTTTGCACCTTCTCGACTTTCAAACGTCCATATCTCCTAAACGGTTAGGGCTAGGGGGCTGAAATTTCTCAGGCGTAATACACCCATATATGGCCACGTTCCGGTAGGGTCAAAACCCCGAAATTCCGACCCTCGATTTTTCGGGTCGAAAAAATTTCATCGTTTTGGTCAGAAAAAAATGCGACGTTTCTGCTGCGCGTTAACGGGAAGAGTTAGACGTTCGCTTATCGGCGCGTCGTAAGGACCCTACGAGGGTTCTAAACAGGCGAAAGAAGGACGCCCTAGCTCAACGCGTTCCGACGCTACAGCGCTTCAAAGTTGGGATTTTTTTTCTCTCTCTTTCAACTTTGACGGGCCGTAGCCGCTAAACGGTTAGAGATAGGGCGTCCGGAGCGGTCGCAATCGATTCCGCGGACATTTTCTATCGGAAACCGTCTAACTCGTCCGCCCGAACGGCGTCGTTAACGCGCGACACGAGAAAACGTCGAAAGATGTCGTTTTCGGGGTCGATTTTTCGCGTTTTTCGAAGTCCCGAAACTTCAAACGCCCGTATCTCTTAAACGGTTAGAGATATCGAAGCGTGCTAAAAAAATTCTTGTTCGGCGCGTAAAAATCTACCGGATAGGATGATAAAAACGGTAATTTTCGGACTTCGATATTTCACCGAAATTTCTCGACCGAATCTCCGTATCTCGGCTATGCGCTGTCGCAGCGCGACCGTTCGGTGCTCATTCGAAAGATCTCGACGCGTACTTTCGAACGGCGCAAACCGGGATCCTCTATCTATAACCGTTTAGGAGCTACGGCGCTTCAAAGTTTCGGAGTTAAGCATTTTTGGAAATTTCGTAACTTTAAACGCGATTTTCTCCTCAACGGTTAGAGATAGAGAGGTAAACTTTTTTATCGTAATCTACGCGAAAATACGCGTCTTTTGATATATCAGTCGACCCCATTCGGAGCTCCGTTAAGGAGTTGAGTTTTGCACCTTCTCGACTTTCAAACGTCCATATCTCCTAAACGGTTAGGGCTAGGGGGCTGAAATTTCTCAGGCGTAATACACCCATATATGGCCACGTTCCGGTAGGGTCAAAACCCCGAAATTCCGACCCTCGATTTTTCGGGTCGAAAAAATTTCATCGTTTTGGTCAGAAAAAATGCGACGTTTCTGCTGCGCGTTGACAGGAAGAGTTAGACGTTCGCTTATCGGCGCGTCGTAAGGACCCTACGAGGGTTCTAAACAGGCGAAAGAAGGACGCCCTAGCTCAACGCGTTCCGACGCTACAGCGCTTCAAAGTTGGGATTTTTTCTCTCTCTTTCAACTTTGACGGGCCGTAGCCGCTAAACGGTTAGAGATAGGGCGTCGGAGCGGTCGCAATCGATTCCGCGGACATTTTCTATCGGAAACCGTCTAACTCGTCCGCCCGAACGGCGTCGTTAACGCGCGACACGAGAAAACGTCGAAAGATGTCGTTTTCGGGGTCGATTTTTCGCGTTTTTCGAAGTCCCGAAACTTCAAACGCCCGTATCTCTTAAACGGTTAGAGATATCGAAGCGTGCTAAAAAATTCTTGTTCGGCGCGTAAAATCTACCGGATAGGATGATAAAAACGGTAATTTTCGGACTTCGATATTTCACCGAAATTTCTCGACCGAATCTCCGTATCTCGGCTATGCGCTGTCGCAGCGCGACCGTTCAGTGCTCATTCGAAAGATCTCGACGCGTACTTTCGAACGGCGCAAACCGGGATCCTCTATCTATAACCGTTTAGGAGCTACGGCGCTTCAAAGTTTCGGAGTTAAGCATTTTTGGAAATTTCGTAACTTTAAACGCGATTTTCTCCTCAACGGTTAGAGATAGAAGGTAAACTTTTTTATCGTAATCTACGCGAAAATACGCGTCTTTTGATATATCAGTCGACCCCATTCGGAGCTCCGTTAAGGAGTTGAGTTTTGCACCTTCTCGACTTTCAAACGTCCATATCTCCTAAACGGTTAGGGCTAGGGGGCTGAAATTTCTCAGGCGTAATACACCCATATATGGCCACGTTCCGGTAGGGTCAAAACCCCGAAATTCCGACCCTCGATTTTTCGGGTCGAAAAAATTTCATCGTTTTGGTCAGAAAAAAATGCGACGTTTCTGCTGCGCGTTAACGGGAAGAGTTAGACGTTCGCTTATCGGCGCGTCGTAAGGACCCTACGAGGGTTCTAAACAGGCGAAAGAAGGACGCCCTAGCTCAACGCGTTCCGACGCTACAGCGCTTCAAAGTTGGGATTTTTTTTCTCTCTCTTTCAACTTTGACGGGCCGTAGCCGCTAAACGGTTAGAGATAGGGCGTCCGGAGCGGTCGCAATCGATTCCGCGGACATTTTCTATCGGAAACCGTCTAACTCGTCCGCCCGAACGGCGTCGTTAACGCGCGACACGAGAAAACGTCGAAAGATGTCGTTTTCGGGGTCGATTTTTCGCGTTTTTCGAAGTCCCGAAACTTCAAACGCCCGTATCTCTTAAACGGTTAGAGATATCGAAGCGTGCTAAAAAAATTCTTGTTCGGCGCGTAAAAATCTACCGGATAGGATGATAAAAACGGTAATTTTCGGACTTCGATATTTCACCGAAATTTCTCGACCGAATCTCCGTATCTCGGCTATGCGCTGTCGCAGCGCGACCGTTCGGTGCTCACTCGAAAGATCTCGACGCGTACTTTCGAACGGCGCAAACCGGGATCCTCTATCTATAACCGTTTAGGAGCTACGGCGCTTCAAAGTTTCGGAGTTAAGCATTTTTGGAAATTTCGTAACTTTAAACGCGATTTTCTCCTCAACGGTTAGAGATAGAGAGGTAAACTTTTTTTATCGTAATCTACGCGAAAATACGCGTCTTTTGATATATCAGTCGACCCCATTCGGAGCTCCGTTAAGGAGTTGAGTTTTGCACCTTCTCGACTTTCAAACGTCCATATCTCCTAAACGGTTAGGGCTAGGGGCTGAAATTTCTCAGGCGTAATACACCCATATATGGCCACGTTCCGGTAGGGTCAAAACCCCGAAATTCCGACCCTCGATTTTTCGGGTCGAAAAAATTTCATCGTTTTGGTCAGAAAAAATGCGACGTTTCTGCTGCGCGTTGACGGGAAGAGTTAGACGTTCGCTTATCGGCGCGTCGTAAGGACCCTACGAGGGTTCTAAACAGGCGAAAGAAGGACGCCCTAGCTCAACGCGTTCCGACGCTACAGCGCTTCAAAGTTGGGATTTTTTCTCTCTCTTTCAACTTTGACGGGCCGTAGCCGCTAAACGGTTAGAGATAGGGCGTCCGGAGCGGTCGCAATCGATTCCGCGGACATTTTCTATCGGAAACCGTCTAACTCGTCCGCCCGAACGGCGTCGTTAACGCGCGACACGAGAAAACGTCGAAAGATGTCGTTTTCGGGGTCGATTTTTCGCGTTTTTCGAAGTCCCGAAACTTCAAACGCCCGTATCTCTTAAACGGTTAGAGATATCGAAGCGTGCTAAAAAAATTCTTGTTCGGCGCGTAAAAATCTACCGGATAGGATGATAAAAACGGTAATTTTCGGACTTCGATATTTCACCGAAATTTCTCGACCGAATCTCCGTATCTCGGCTATGCGCTGTCGCAGCGCGACCGTTCGGTGCTCATTCGAAAGATCTCGACGCGTACTTTCGAACGGCGCAAACCGGGATCCTCTATCTATAACCGTTTAGGAGCTACGGCGCTTCAAAGTTTCGGAGTTAAGCATTTTTGGAAATTTCGTAACTTTAAACGCGATTTTCTCCTCAACGGTTAGAGATAGAGAGGTAAACTTTTTTTTATCGTAATCTACGCGAAAATACGCGTCTTTTGATATATCAGTCGACCCCATTCGGAGCTCCGTTAAGGAGTTGAGTTTTGCACCTTCTCGACTTTCAAACGTCCATATCTCCTAAACGGTTAGGGCTAGGGGGCTGAAATTTCTCAGGCGTAATACACCCATATATGGCCACGTTCCGGTAGGGTCAAAACCCCGAAATTCCGACCCTCGATTTTTCGGGTCGAAAAAATTTCATCGTTTTGGTCAGAAAAAAATGCGACGTTTCTGCTGCGCGTTAACGGGAAGAGTTAGACGTTCGCTTATCGGCGCGTCGTAAGGACCCCTACGAGGGTTCTAAACAGGCGAAAGAAGGACGCCCTAGCTCAACGCGTTCCGACGCTACAGCGCTTCAAAGTTGGGATTTTTTTTCTCTCTCTTTCAACTTTGACGGGCCGTAGCCGCTAAACGGTTAGAGATAGGGCGTCCGGAGCGGTCGCAATCGATTCCGCGGACATTTTCTATCGGAAACCGTCTAACTCGTCCGCCCGAACGGCGTCGTTAACGCGTGACACGAGAAAACGTCGAAAGATGTCGTTTTCGGGGTCGATTTTTCGCGTTTTTCGAAGTCCCGAAACTTCAAACGCCCGTATCTCTTAAACGGTTAGAGATATCGAAGCGTGCTAAAAAATTCTTGTTCGGCGCGTAAAAATCTACCGGATAGGATGATAAAAACGGTAATTTTCGGAGTTCGATATTTCACCGAAATTTCTCGACCGAATCTCCGTATCTCGGCTATGCGCTGTCGCAGCGCGACAGTTTCGGTGCTCATTCGAAAGATCTCGACGCGTACTTTCGAACGGCGCAAACCGGGATCCTCTATCTATAACCGTTTAGGAGCTACGGCGCTTCAAAGTTTCGGAGTTAAGCATTTTTGGAAATTTCGTAACTTTAAACGCGATTTTCTCCTCAACGGTTAGAGATAGAGAGGTAAACTTTTTTATCGTAATCTACGCGAAAATACGCGTCTTTTGATATATCAGTCGACCCCATTCGGAGCTCCGTTAAGGAGTTGAGTTTTGCACCTTCTCGACTTTCAAACGTCCATATCTCCTAAACGGTTAGGGCTAGGGGGCTGAAATTTCTCAGGCGTAATACACCCATATATGGCCACGTTCCGGTAGGGTCAAAACCCCGAAATTCCGACCCTCGATTTTTCGGGTCGAAAAAATTTCATCGTTTTGGTCAGAAAAAAATGCGACGTTTCTGCTGCGCGTTAACGGGAAGAGTTAGACGTTCGCTTATCGGCGCGTCGTAAGGACCCTACGAGGGTTCTAAACAGGCGAAAGAAGGACGCCCTAGCTCAACGCGTTCCGACGCTACAGCGCTTCAAAGTTGGGATTTTTTTTCTCTCTCTTTCAACTTTGACGGGCCGTAGCCGCTAAACGGTTAGAGATAGGGCGTCCGGAGCGGTCGCAATCGATTCCGCGGACATTTTCTATCGGAAACCGTCTAACTCGTCCGCCCGAACGGCGTCGTTAACGCGCGACACGAGAAAACGTCGAAAGATGTCGTTTTCGGGGTCGATTTTTCGCGTTTTTCGACGTCCCGAAACTTCAAACGCCCGTATCTCTTAAACGGTTAGAGATATCGAAGCGTGCTAAAAAAATTCTTGTTCGGCGCGTAAAAATCTACCGGATAGGATGATAAAAACGGTAATTTTCGGACTTCGATATTTCACCGAAATTTCTCGACCGAATCTCCGTATCTCGGCTATGCGCTGTCGCAGCGCGACCGTTTCGGTGCTCATTCGAAAGATCTCGACGCGTACTTTCGAACGGCGCAAACCGGGATCCTCTATCTATAACCGTTTAGGAGCTACGGCGCTTCAAAGTTTCGGAGTTAAGCATTTTTGGAAATTTCGTAACTTTAAACGCGATTTTCTCCTCAACGGTTAGAGATAGAGAGGTAAACTTTTTTTATCGTAATCTACGCGAAAATACGCGTCTTTTGATATATCAGTCGACCCCATTCGGAGCTCCGTTAAGGAGTTGAGTTTTGCACCTTCTCGACTTTCAAACGTCCATATCTCCTAAACGGTTAGGGCTAGGGGGCTGAAATTTCTCAGGCGTAATACACCCATATATGGCCACGTTCCGGTAGGGTCAAAACCCCGAAATTCCGACCCTCGATTTTTCGGGTCGAAAAAATTTCATCGTTTTGGTCAGAAAAAAATGCGACGTTTCTGCTGCGCGTTAACGGGAAGAGTTAGACGTTCGCTTATCGGCGCGTCGTAAGGAACCCTACGAGGGTTCTAAACAGGCGAAAGAAGGACGCCCTAGCTCAACGCGTTCCGACGCTACAGCGCTTCAAAGTTGGGATTTTTTTTCTCTCTCTTTCAACTTTGACGGGCCGTAGCCGCTAAACGGTTAGAGATAGGGCGTCCGGAGCGGTCGCAATCGATTCCGCGGACATTTTCTATCGGAAACCGTCTAACTCGTCCGCCCGAACGGCGTCGTTAACGCGCGACACGAGAAAACGTCGAAAGATGTCGTTTTCGGGGTCGATTTTTCGCGTTTTTCGAAGTCCCGAAACTTCAAACGCCCGTATCTCTTAAACGGTTAGAGATATCGAAGCGTGCTAAAAAAATTCTTGTTCGGCGCGTAAAAATCTACCGGATAGGATGATAAAAACGGTAATTTTCGGACTTCGATATTTCACCGAAATTTCTCGACCGAATCTCCGTATCTCGGCTATGCGCTGTCGCAGCGCGACCGTTCGGTGCTCATTCGAAAGATCTCGACGCGTACTTTCGAACGGCGCAAACCGGGATCCTCTATCTATAACCGTTTAGGAGCTACGGCGCTTCAAAGTTTCGGAGTTAAGCATTTTTGGAAATTTCGTAACTTTAAACGCGATTTTCTCCTCAACGGTTAGAGATAGAGAGGTAAACTTTTCTTTATCGTAATCTACGCGAAAATACGCGTCTTTTGATATATCAGTCGACCCCATTCGGAGCTCCGTTAAGGAGTTGAGTTTTGCACCTTCTCGACTTTCAAACGTCCATATCTCCTAAACGGTTAGGGCTAGGGGGCTGAAATTTCTCAGGCGTAATACACCCATATATGGCCACGTTCCGGTAGGGTCAAAACCCCGAAATTCCGACCCTCGATTTTTCGGGTCGAAAAAATTTCATCGTTTTGGTCAGAAAAAAATGCGACGTTTCTGCTGCGCGTTAACGGGAAGAGTTAGACGTTCGCTTATCGGCGCGTCGTAAGGACCCTACGAGGGTTCTAAACAGGCGAAAGAAGGACGCCCTAGCTCAACGCGTTCCGACGCTACAGCGCTTCAAAGTTGGGATTTTTTCTCTCTCTTTCAACTTTGACGGGCCGTAGCCGCTAAACGGTTAGAGATAGGGCGTCGGAGCGGTCGCAATCGATTCCGCGGACATTTTCTATCGGAAACCGTCTAACTCGTCCGCCCGAACGGCGTCGTTAACGCGCGACACGAGAAAACGTCGAAAGATGTCGTTTTCGGGGTCGATTTTTCGCGTTTTTCGAAGTCCCGAAACTTCAAACGCCCGTATCTCTTAAACGGTTAGAGATATCGAAGCGTGCTAAAAAATTCTTGTTCGGCGCGTAAAAATCTACCGGATAGGATGATAAAAACGGTAATTTTCGGACTTCGATATTTCACCGAAATTTCTCGACCGAATCTCCGTATCTCGGCTATGCGCTGTCGCAGCGCGACCGTTCGGTGCTCATTCGAAAGATCTCGACGCGTACTTTCGAACGGCGCAAACCGGGATCCTCTATCTATAACCGTTTAGGAGCTACGGCGCTTCAAAGTTTCGGAGTTAAGCATTTTTGGAAATTTCGTAACTTTAAACGCGATTTTCTCCTCAACGGTTAGAGATAGAAGGTAAACTTTTTTATCGTAATCTACGCGAAAATACGCGTCTTTTGATATATCAGTCGACCCCATTCGGAGCTCCGTTAAGGAGTTGAGTTTTGCACCTTCTCGACTTTCAAACGTCCATATCTCCTAAACGGTTAGGGCTAGGGGGCTGAAATTTCTCAGGCGTAATACACCCATATATGGCCACGTTCCGGTAGGGTCAAAACCCCGAAATTCCGACCCTCGATTTTTCGGGTCGAAAAAATTTCATCGTTTTGGTCAGAAAAAAATGCGACGTTTCTGCTGCGCGTTAACGGGAAGAGTTAGACGTTCGCTTATCGGCGCGTCGTAAGGACCCCTACGAGGGTTCTAAACAGGCGAAAGAAGGACGCCCTAGCTCAACGCGTTCCGACGCTACAGCGCTTCAAAGTTGGGATTTTTCTCTCTCTTTCAACTTTGACGGGCCGTAGCCGCTAAACGGTTAGAGATAGGGCGTCCGGAGCGGTCGCAATCGATTCCGCGGACATTTTCTATCGGAAACCGTCTAACTCGTCCGCCCGAACGGCGTCGTTAACGCGCGACACGAGAAAACGTCGAAAGATGTCGTTTTCGGGGTCGATTTTTCGCGTTTTTCGACGTCCCGAAACTTCAAACGCCCGTATCTCTTAAACGGTTAGAGATATCGAAGCGTGCTAAAAAAATTCTTGTTCGGCGCGTAAAAATCTACCGGATAGGATGATAAAAACGGTAATTTTCGGACTTCGATATTTCACCGAAATTTCTCTAACTAATCTCCGTAACTAGGCTATGAGAAGTCGAAGCGCGACCGTTCAGTGCTCATTCGAAAGATCTCGACGCGTACTTTCGAACGGCGCAAACCGGGATCCTCTATCTATAACCGTTTAGGAGCTACGGCGCTTCAAAGTTTCGGAGTTAAGCATTTTTGGAAATTTCGTAACTTTAAACGCGATTTTCTCCTCAACGGTTAGAGATAGAAGGTAAACTTTTTTATCGTAATCTACGCGAAAATACGCGTCTTTTGATATATCAGTCGACCCCATTCGGAGCTCCGTTAAGGAGTTGAGTTTTGCACCTTCTCGACTTTCAAACGTCCATATCTCCTAAACGGTTAGGGCTAGGGGCTGAAATTTCTCAGGCGTAATACACCCATATATGGCCACGTTCCGGTAGGAGTCAAAACCCCGAAATTCCGACCCTCGATTTTTCGGGTCGAAAAAATTTCATCGTTTTGGTCAGAAAAAATGCGACGTTTCTGCTGCGCGTTGACGGGAAGAGTTAGACGTTCGCTTATCGGCGCGTCGTAAGGACCCCTACGAGGGTTCTAAACAGGCGAAAGAAGGACGCCCTAGCTCAACGCGTTCCGACGCTACAGCGCTTCAAAGTTGGGACTTTTTTTTCTCTCTCTTTCAACTTTGACGGGCCGTAGCCGCTAAACGGTTAGAGATAGGGCGTCCGGAGCGGTCGCAATCGATTCCGCGGACATTTTCTATCGGAAACCGTCTAACTCGTCCGCCCGAACGGCGTCGTTAACGCGCGACACGAGAAAACGTCGAAAGATGTCGTTTTCGGGGTCGATTTTTCGCGTTTTTCGAAGTCCCGAAACTTCAAACGCCCGTATCTCTTAAACGGTTAGAGATATCGAAGCGTGCTAAAAAAATTCTTGTTCGGCGCGTAAAAATCTACCGGATAGGATGATAAAAACGGTAATTTTCGGACTTCGATATTTCACCGAAATTTCTCGACCGAATCTCCGTATCTCGGCTATGCGCTGTCGCAGCGCGACCGTTTCGGTGCTCATTCGAAAGATCTCGACGCGTACTTTCGAACGGCGCAAACCGGGATCCTCTATCTATAACCGTTTAGGAGCTACGGCGCTTCAAAGTTTCGGAGTTAAGCATTTTTGGAAATTTCGTAACTTTAAACGCGATTTTCTCCTCAACGGTTAGAGATAGAAGGTAAACTTTTTTATCGTAATCTACGCGAAAATACGCGTCTTTTGATATATCAGTCGACCCCATTCGGAGCTCCGTTAAGGAGTTGAGTTTTGCACCTTCTCGACTTTCAAACGTCCATATCTCCTAAACGGTTAGGGCTAGGGGGCTGAAATTTCTCAGGCGTAATACACCCATATATGGCCACGTTCCGGTAGGGTCAAAACCCCGAAATTCCGACCCTCGATTTTTCGGGTCGAAAAAATTTCATCGTTTTGGTCAGAAAAAAATGCGACGTTTCTGCTGCGCGTTAACGGGAAGAGTTAGACGTTCGCTTATCGGCGCGTCGTAAGGACCCTACGAGGGTTCTAAACAGGCGAAAGAAGGACGCCCTAGCTCAACGCGTTCCGACGCTACAGCGCTTCAAAGTTGGGATTTTTTTTCTCTCTCTTTCAACTTTGACGGGCCGTAGCCGCTAAACGGTTAGAGATAGGGCGTCCGGAGCGGTCGCAATCGATTCCGCGGACATTTTCTATCGGAAACCGTCTAACTCGTCCGCCCGAACGGCGTCGTTAACGCGCGACACGAGAAAACGTCGAAAGATGTCGTTTTCGGGGTCGATTTTTCGCGTTTTTCGAAGTCCCGAAACTTCAAACGCCCGTATCTCTTAAACGGTTAGAGATATCGAAGCGTGCTAAAAAAATTCTTGTTCGGCGCGTAAAAATCTACCGGATAGGATGATAAAAACGGTAATTTTCGGACTTCGATATTTCACCGAAATTTCTCGACCGAATCTCCGTATCTCGGCTATGCGCTGTCGCAGCGCGACAGTTTCGGTGCTCATTCGAAAGATCTCGACGCGTACTTTCGAACGGCGCAAACCGGGATCCTCTATCTATAACCGTTTAGGAGCTACGGCGCTTCAAAGTTTCGGAGTTAAGCATTTTTGGAAATTTCGTAACTTTAAACGCGATTTTCTCCTCAACGGTTAGAGATAGAGAGGTAAACTTTTTTATCGTAATCTACGCGAAAATACGCGTCTTTTGATATATCAGTCGACCCCATTCGGAGCTCCGTTAAGGAGTTGAGTTTTGCACCTTCTCGACTTTCAAACGTCCATATCTCCTAAACGGTTAGGGCTAGGGGGCTGAAATTTCTCAGGCGTAATACACCCATATATGGCCACGTTCCGGTAGGAGTCAAAACCCCGAAATTCCGACCCTCGATTTTTCGGGTCGAAAAAATTTCATCGTTTTGGTCAGAAAAAATGCGACGTTTCTGCTGCGCGTTGACGGGAAGAGTTAGACGTTCGCTTATCGGCGCGTCGTAAGGACCCTACGAGGGTTCTAAACAGGCGAAAGAAGGACGCCCTAGCTCAACGCGTTCCGACGCTACAGCGCTTCAAAGTTGGGATTTTTTCTCTCTCTTTCAACTTTGACGGGCCGTAGCCGCTAAACGGTTAGAGATAGGGCGTCCGGAGCGGTCGCAATCGATTCCGCGGACATTTTCTATCGGAAACCGTCTAACTCGTCCGCCCGAACGGCGTCGTTAACGCGCGACACGAGAAAACGTCGAAAGATGTCGTTTTCGGGGTCGATTTTTCGCGTTTTTCGAAGTCCCGAAACTTCAAACGCCCGTATCTCTTAAACGGTTAGAGATATCGAAGCGTGCTAAAAAAATTCTTGTTCGGCGCGTAAAAATCTACCGGATAGGATGATAAAAACGGTAATTTTCGGACTTCGATATTTCACCGAAATTTCTCGACCGAATCTCCGTATCTCGGCTATGCGCTGTCGCAGCGCGACCGTTCGGTGCTCATTCGAAAGATCTCGACGCGTACTTTCGAACGGCGCAAACCGGGATCCTCTATCTATAACCGTTTAGGAGCTACGGCGCTTCAAAGTTTCGGAGTTAAGCATTTTTGGAAATTTCGTAACTTTAAACGCGATTTTCTCCTCAACGGTTAGAGATAGAAGGTAAACTTTTTTATCGTAATCTACGCGAAAATACGCGTCTTTTGATATATCAGTCGACCCCATTCGGAGCTCCGTTAAGGAGTTGAGTTTTGCACCTTCTCGACTTTCAAACGTCCATATCTCCTAAACGGTTAGGGCTAGGGGGCTGAAATTTCTCAGGCGTAATACACCCATATATGGCCACGTTCCGGTAGGGTCAAAACCCCGAAATTCCGACCCTCGATTTTTCGGGTCGAAAAAATTTCATCGTTTTGGTCAGAAAAAAATGCGACGTTTCTGCTGCGCGTTAACGGGAAGAGTTAGACGTTCGCTTATCGGCGCGTCGTAAGGACCCTACGAGGGTTCTAAACAGGCGAAAGAAGGACGCCCTAGCTCAACGCGTTCCGACGCTACAGCGCTTCAAAGTTGGGATTTTTGTCTCTCTCTTTCAACTTTGACGGGCCGTAGCCGCTAAACGGTTAGAGATAGGGCGTCCGGAGCGGTCGCAATCGATTCCGCGGACATTTTTCTATCGGAAACCGTCTAACTCGTCCGCCCGAACGGCGTCGTTAACGCGCGACACGAGAAAACGTCGAAAGATGTCGTTTTCGGGGTCGATTTTTCGCGTTTTTCGAAGTCCCGAAACTTCAAACGCCCGTATCTCTTAAACGGTTAGAGATATCGAAGCGTGCTAAAAAATTCTTGTTCGGCGCGTAAAAATCTACCGGATAGGATGATAAAAACGGTAATTTTCGGAGTTCGATATTTCACCGAAATTTCTCGACCGAATCTCCGTATCTCGGCTATGCGCTGTCGCAGCGCGACCGTTCAGTGCTCATTCGAAAGATCTCGACGCGTACTTTCGAACGGCGCAAACCGGGATCCTCTATCTATAACCGTTTAGGAGCTACGGCGCTTCAAAGTTTCGGAGTTAAGCATTTTTGGAAATTTCGTAACTTTAAACGCGATTTTCTCCTCAACGGGTAGAGATAGAGGTAAACTTTTTATCGTAATCTACGCGAAAATACGCGTCTTTTGATATATCAGTCGACCCCATTCGGAGCTCCGTTAAGGAGTTGAGTTTTGCACCTTCTCGACTTTCAAACGTCCATATCTCCTAAACGGTTAGGGCTAGGGGGCTGAAATTTCTCAGGCGTAATACACCCATATATGGCCACGTTCCGGTAGGGTCAAAACCCCGAAATTCCGACCCTCGATTTTTCGGGTCGAAAAAATTTCATCGTTTTGGTCAGAAAAAATGCGACGTTTCTGCTGCGCGTTAACGGGAAGAGTTAGACGTTCGCTTATCGGCGCGTCGTAAGGACCCCTACGAGGGTTCTAAACAGGCGAAAGAAGGACGCCCTAGCTCAACGCGTTCCGACGCTACAGCGCTTCAAAGTTGGGATTTTTTTTCTCTCTCTTTCAACTTTGACGGGCCGTAGCCGCTAAACGGTTAGAGATAGGGCGTCCGGAGCGGTCGCAATCGATTCCGCGGACATTTTTCTATCGGAAACCGTCTAACTCGTCCGCCCGAACGGCGTCGTTAACGCGCGACACGAGAAAACGTCGAAAGATGTCGTTTTCGGGGTCGATTTTTCGCGTTTTTCGAAGTCCCGAAACTTCAAACGCCCGTATCTCTTAAACGGTTAGAGATATCGAAGCGTGCTAAAAAATTCTTGTTCGGCGCGTAAAAATCTACCGGATAGGATGATAAAAACGGTAATTTTCGGACTTCGATATTTCACCGAAATTTCTCGACCGAATCTCCGTATCTCGGCTATGCGCTGTCGCAGCGCGACCGTTCGGTGCTCATTCGAAAGATCTCGACGCGTACTTTCGAACGGCGCAAACCGGGATCCTCTATCTATAACCGTTTAGGAGCTACGGCGCTTCAAAGTTTCGGAGTTAAGCATTTTTGGAAATTTCGTAACTTTAAACGCGATTTTCTCCTCAACGGTTAGAGATAGAAGGTAAACTTTTTTTTATCGTAATCTACGCGAAAATACGCGTCTTTTGATATATCAGTCGACCCCATTCGGAGCTCCGTTAAGGAGTTGAGTTTTGCACCTTCTCGACTTTCAAACGTCCATATCTCCTAAACGGTTAGGGCTAGGGGGCTGAAATTTCTCAGGCGTAATACACCCATATATGGCCACGTTCCGGTAGGGTCAAAACCCCGAAATTCCGACCCTCGATTTTTCGGGTCGAAAAAATTTCATCGTTTTGGTCAGAAAAAAATGCGACGTTTCTGCTGCGCGTTAACGGGAAGAGTTAGACGTTCGCTTATCGGCGCGTCGTAAGGACCCCTACGAGGGTTCTAAACAGGCGAAAGAAGGACGCCCTAGCTCAACGCGTTCCGACGCTACAGCGCTTCAAAGTTGGGATTTTTTTTCTCTCTCTTTCAACTTTGACGGGCCGTAGCCGCTAAACGGTTAGAGATAGGGCGTCGGAGCGGTCGCAATCGATTCCGCGGACATTTTCTATCGGAAACCGTCTAACTCGTCCGCCCGAACGGCGTCGTTAACGCGCGACACGAGAAAACGTCGAAAGATGTCGTTTTCGGGGTCGATTTTTCGCGTTTTTCGAAGTCCCGAAACTTCAAACGCCCGTATCTCTTAAACGGTTAGAGATATCGAAGCGTGCTAAAAAATTCTTGTTCGGCGCGTAAAAATCTACCGGATAGGATGATAAAAACGGTAATTTTCGGACTTCGATATTTCACCGAAATTTCTCGACCGAATCTCCGTATCTCGGCTATGCGCTGTCGCAGCGCGACCGTTCGGTGCTCATTCGAAAGATCTCGACGCGTACTTTCGAACGGCGCAAACCGGGATCCTCTATCTATAACCGTTTAGGAGCTACGGCGCTTCAAAGTTTCGGAGTTAAGCATTTTTGGAAATTTCGTAACTTTAAACGCGATTTTCTCCTCAACGGTTAGAGATAGAGAGGTAAACTTTTTTTATCGTAATCTACGCGAAAATACGCGTCTTTTGATATATCAGTCGACCCCATTCGGAGCTCCGTTAAGGAGTTGAGTTTTGCACCTTCTCGACTTTCAAACGTCCATATCTCCTAAACGGTTAGGGCTAGGGGGCTGAAATTTCTCAGGCGTAATACACCCATATATGGCCACGTTCCGGTAGGAGTCAAAACCCCGAAATTCCGACCCTCGATTTTTCGGGTCGAAAAAATTTCATCGTTTTGGTCAGAAAAAAATGCGACGTTTCTGCTGCGCGTTAACGGGAAGAGTTAGACGTTCGCTTATCGGCGCGTCGTAAGGACCCCTACGAGGGTTCTAAACAGGCGAAAGAAGGACGCCCTAGCTCAACGCGTTCCGACGCTACAGCGCTTCAAAGTTGGGATTTTTTTTCTCTCTCTTTCAACTTTGACGGGCCGTAGCCGCTAAACGGTTAGAGATAGGGCGTCCGGAGCGGTCGCAATCGATTCCGCGGACATTTTTCTATCGGAAACCGTCTAACTCGTCCGCCCGAACGGCGTCGTTAACGCGCGACACGAGAAAACGTCGAAAGATGTCGTTTTCGGGGTCGATTTTTCGCGTTTTTCGAAGTCCCGAAACTTCAAACGCCCGTATCTCTTAAACGGTTAGAGATATCGAAGCGTGCTAAAAAAATTCTTGTTCGGCGCGTAAAAATCTACCGGATAGGATGATAAAAACGGTAATTTTCGGACTTCGATATTTCACCGAAATTTCTCGACCGAATCTCCGTATCTCGGCTATGCGCTGTCGCAGCGCGACCGTTCGGTGCTCATTCGAAAGATCTCGACGCGTACTTTCGAACGGCGCAAACCGGGATCCTCTATCTATAACCGTTTAGGAGCTACGGCGCTTCAAAGTTTCGGAGTTAAGCATTTTTGGAAATTTCGTAACTTTAAACGCGATTTTCTCCTCAACGGTTAGAGATAGAAGGTAAACTTTTTTTTATCGTAATCTACGCGAAAATACGCGTCTTTTGATATATCAGTCGACCCCATTCGGAGCTCCGTTAAGGAGTTGAGTTTTGCACCTTCTCGACTTTCAAACGTCCATATCTCCTAAACGGTTAGGGCTAGGGGGCTGAAATTTCTCAGGCGTAATACACCCATATATGGCCACGTTCCGGTAGGGTCAAAACCCCGAAATTCCGACCCTCGATTTTTCGGGTCGAAAAAATTTCATCGTTTTGGTCAGAAAAAAATGCGACGTTTCTGCTGCGCGTTAACGGGAAGAGTTAGACGTTCGCTTATCGGCGCGTCGTAAGGACCCTACGAGGGTTCTAAACAGGCGAAAGAAGGACGCCCTAGCTCAACGCGTTCCGACGCTACAGCGCTTCAAAGTTGGGATTTTTTCTCTCTCTTTCAACTTTGACGGGCCGTAGCCGCTAAACGGTTAGAGATAGGGCGTCCGGAGCGGTCGCAATCGATTCCGCGGACATTTTCTATCGGAAACCGTCTAACTCGTCCGCCCGAACGGCGTCGTTAACGCGCGACACGAGAAAACGTCGAAAGATGTCGTTTTCGGGGTCGATTTTTCGCGTTTTTCGAAGTCCCGAAACTTCAAACGCCCGTATCTCTTAAACGGTTAGAGATATCGAAGCGTGCTAAAAAATTCTTGTTCGGCGCGTAAAAATCTACCGGATAGGATGATAAAAACGGTAATTTTCGGACTTCGATATTTCACCGAAATTTCTCGACCGAATCTCCGTATCTCGGCTATGCGCTGTCGCAGCGCGACCGTTCGGTGCTCATTCGAAAGATCTCGACGCGTACTTTCGAACGGCGCAAACCGGGATCGTCTATCTATAACCGTTTAGGAGCTACGGCGCTTCAAAGTTTCGGAGTTAAGCATTTTTGGAAATTTCGTAACTTTAAACGCGATTTTCTCCTCAACGGTTAGAGATAGAGAGGTAAACTTTTTTATCGTAATCTACGCGAAAATACGCGTCTTTTGATATATCAGTCGACCCCATTCGGAGCTCCGTTAAGGAGTTGAGTTTTGCACCTTCTCGACTTTCAAACGTCCATATCTCCTAAACGGTTAGGGCTAGGGGGCTGAAATTTCTCAGGCGTAATACACCCATATATGGCCACGTTCCGGTAGGGTCAAAACCCCGAAATTCCGACCCTCGATTTTTCGGGTCGAAAAAATTTCATCGTTTTGGTCAGAAAAAAATGCGACGTTTCTGCTGCGCGTTAACGGGAAGAGTTAGACGTTCGCTTATCGGCGCGTCATGGAGACCCTACGAGGGTTCTAAACAGGCGAAAGAAGGACGCCCTAGCTCAACGCGTTCCGACGCTACAGCGCTTCAAAGTTGGGATTTTTTCTCTCTCTTTCAACTTTGACGGGCCGTAGCCGCTAAACGGTTAGAGATAGGGCGTCCGGAGCGGTCGCAATCGATTCCGCGGACATTTTTCTATCGGAAACCGTCTAACTCGTCCGCCCGAACGGCGTCGTTAACGCGCGACACGAGAAAACGTCGAAAGATGTCGTTTTCGGGGTCGATTTTTCGCGTTTTTCGAAGTCCCGAAACTTCAAACGCCCGTATCTCTTAAACGGTTAGAGATATCGAAGCGTGCTAAAAAATTCTTGTTCGGCGCGTAAAAATCTACCGGATAGGATGATAAAAACGGTAATTTTCGGACTTCGATATTTCACCGAAATTTCTCGACCGAATCTCCGTATCTCGGCTATGCGCTGTCGCAGCGCGACCGTTCAGTGCTCATTCGAAAGATCTCGACGCGTACTTTCGAACGGCGCAAACCGGGATCCTCTATCTATAACCGTTTAGGAGCTACGGCGCTTCAAAGTTTCGGAGTTAAGCATTTTTGGAAATTTCGTAACTTTAAACGCGATTTTCTCCTCAACGGTTAGAGATAGAAGGTAAACTTTTTTATCGTAATCTACGCGAAAATACGCGTCTTTTGATATATCAGTCGACCCCATTCGGAGCTCCGTTAAGGAGTTGAGTTTTGCACCTTCTCGACTTTCAAACGTCCATATCTCCTAAACGGTTAGGGCTAGGGGCTGAAATTTCTCAGGCGTAATACACCCATATATGGCCACGTTCCGGTAGGGTCAAAACCCCGAAATTCCGACCCTCGATTTTTCGGGTCGAAAAAATTTCATCGTTTTGGTCAGAAAAAATGCGACGTTTCTGCTGCGCGTTGACGGGAAGAGTTAGACGTTCGCTTATCGGCGCGTCGTAAGGACCCTACGAGGGTTCTAAACAGGCGAAAGAAGGACGCCCTAGCTCAACGCGTTCCGACGCTACAGCGCTTCAAAGTTGGGATTTTTTCTCTCTCTTTCAACTTTGACGGGCCGTAGCCGCTAAACAGTTAGAGATAGGGCGTCCGGAGCGGTCGCAATCGATTCCGCGGACATTTTCTATCGGAAACCGTCTAACTCGTCCGCCCGAACGGCGTCGTTAACGCGCGACACGAGAAAACGTCGAAAGATGTCGTTTTCGGGGTCGATTTTTCGCGTTTTTCGAAGTCCCGAAACTTCAAACGCCCGTATCTCTTAAACGGTTAGAGATATCGAAGCGTGCTAAAAAATTCTTGTTCGGCGCGTAAAAATCTACCGGATAGGATGATAAAAACGGTAATTTTCGGACTTCGATATTTCACCGAAATTTCTCGACCGAATCTCCGTATCTCGGCTATGCGCTGTCGCAGCGCGACCGTTCGGTGCTCATTCGAAAGATCTCGACGCTTACTTTCGAACGGCGCAAACCGGGATCCTCTATCTATAACCGTTTAGGAGCTACGGCGCTTCAAAGTTTCGGAGTTAAGCATTTTTGGAAATTTCGTAACTTTAAACGCGATTTTCTCCTCAACGGTTAGAGATAGAAGGTAAACTTTTTTATCGTAATCTACGCGAAAATACGCGTCTTTTGATATATCAGTCGACCCCATTCGGAGCTCCGTTAAGGAGTTGAGTTTTGCACCTTCTCGACTTTCAAACGTCCATATCTCCTAAACGGTTAGGGCTAGGGGGCTGAAATTTCTCAGGCGTAATACACCCATATATGGCCACGTTCCGGTAGGGTCAAAACCCCGAAATTCCGACCCTCGATTTTTCGGGTCGAAAAAATTTCATCGTTTTGGTCAGAAAAAAATGCGACGTTTCTGCTGCGCGTTAACGGGAAGAGTTAGACGTTCGCTTATCGGCGCGTCGTAAGGACCCTACGAGGGTTCTAAACAGGCGAAAGAAGGACGCCCTAGCTCAACGCGTTCCGACGCTACAGCGCTTCAAAGTTGGGATTTTTTTTCTCTCTCTTTCAACTTTGACGGGCCGTAGCCGCTAAACGGTTAGAGATAGGGCGTCCGGAGCGGTCGCAATCGATTCCGCGGACATTTTTCTATCGGAAACCGTCTAACTCGTCCGCCCGAACGGCGTCGTTAACGCGCGACACGAGAAAACGTCGAAAGATGTCGTTTTCGGGGTCAATTTTTCGCGTTTTTCGAAGTCCCGAAACTTCAAACGCCCGTATCTCTTAAACGGTTAGAGATATCGAAGCGTGCTAAAAAAATTCTTGTTCGGCGCGTAAAAATCTACCGGATAGGATGATAAAAACGGTAATTTTCGGACTTCGATATTTCACCGAAATTTCTCGACCGAATCTCCGTATCTCGGCTATGCGCTGTCGCAGCGCGACCGTTTCAGTGCTCATTCGAAAGATCTCGACGCGTACTTTCGAACGGCGCAAACCGGGATCCTCTATCTATAACCGTTTAGGAGCTACGGCGCTTCAAAGTTTCGGAGTTAAGCATTTTTGGAAATTTCGTAACTTTAAACGCGATTTTCTCCTCAACGGTTAGAGATAGAAGGTAAACTTTTTTATCGTAATCTACGCGAAAATACGCGTCTTTTGATATATCAGTCGACCCCATTCGGAGCTCCGTTAAGGAGTTGAGTTTTGCACCTTCTCGACTTTCAAACGTCCATATCTCCTAAACGGTTAGGGCTAGGGGCTGAAATTTCTCAGGCGTAATACACCCATATATGGCCACGTTCCGGTAGGGTCAAAACCCCGAAATTCCGACCCTCGATTTTTCGGGTCGAAAAAATTTCATCGTTTTGGTCAGAAAAAATGCGACGTTTCTGCTGCGCGTTGACGGGAAGAGTTAGACGTTCGCTTATCGGCGCGTCGTAAGGACCCTACGAGGGTTCTAAACAGGCGAAAGAAGGACGCCCTAGCTCAACGCGTTCCGACGCTACAGCGCTTCAAAGTTGGGATTTTTTCTCTCTCTTTCCAACTTTGACGGGCCGTAGCCGCTAAACGGTTAGAGATAGGGCGTCCGGAGCGGTCGCAATCGATTCCGCGGACATTTTCTATCGGAAACCGTCTAACTCGTCCGCCCGAACGGCGTCGTTAACGCGCGACACGAGAAAACGTCGAAAGATGTCGTTTTCGGGGTCGATTTTTCGCGTTTTTCGAAGTCCCGAAACTTCAAACGCCCGTATCTCTTAAACGGTTAGAGATATCGAAGCGTGCTAAAAAATTCTTGTTCGGCGCGTAAAAATCTACCGGATAGGATGATAAAAACGGTAATTTTCGGACTTCGATATTTCACCGAAATTTCTCGACCGAATCTCCGTATCTCGGCTATGCGCTGTCGCAGCGCGACCGTTCGGTGCTCATTCGAAAGATCTCGACGCGTACTTTCGAACGGCGCAAACCGGGATCCTCTATCTATAACCGTTTAGGAGCTACGGCGCTTCAAAGTTTCGGAGTTAAGCATTTTTGGAAATTTCGTAACTTTAAACGCGATTTTCTCCTCAACGGTTAGAGATAGAGAGGTAAACTTTTTTTATCGTAATCTACGCGAAAATACGCGTCTTTTGATATATCAGTCGACCCCATTCGGAGCTCCGTTAAGGAGTTGAGTTTTGCACCTTCTCGACTTTCAAACGTCCATATCTCCTAAACGGTTAGGGCTAGGGGGCTGAAATTTCTCAGGCGTAATACACCCATATATGGCCACGTTCCGGTAGGGTCAAAACCCCGAAATTCCGACCCTCGATTTTCGGGTCGAAAAAATTTCATCGTTTTGGTCAGAAAAAAATGCGACGTTTCTGCTGCGCGTTAACGGGAAGAGTTAGACGTTCGCTTATCGGCGCGTCGTAAGGACCCCTACGAGGGTTCTAAACAGGCGAAAGAAGGACGCCCTAGCTCAACGCGTTCCGACGCTACAGCGCTTCAAAGTTGGGATTTTTTTTCTCTCTCTTTCAACTTTGACGGGCCGTAGCCGCTAAACGGTTAGAGATAGGGCGTCCGGAGCGGTCGCAATCGATTCCGCGGACATTTTTCTATCGGAAACCGTCTAACTCGTCCGCCCGAACGGCGTCGTTAACGCGCGACACGAGAAAACGTCGAAAGATGTCGTTTTCGGGGTCGATTTTTCGCGTTTTTCGAAGTCCCGAAACTTCAAACGCCCGTATCTCTTAAACGGTTAGAGATATCGAAGCGTGCTAAAAAAATTCTTGTTCGGCGCGTAAAAATCTACCGGATAGGATGATAAAAACGGTAATTTTCGGACTTCGATATTTCACCGAAATTTCTCGACCGAATCTCCGTATCTCGGCTATGCGCTGTCGCAGCGCGACAGTTCGGTGCTCATTCGAAAGATCTCGACGCGTACTTTCGAACGGCGCAAACCGGGATCCTCTATCTATAACCGTTTAGGAGCTACGGCGCTTCAAAGTTTCGGAGTTAAGCATTTTTGGAAATTTCGTAACTTTAAACGCGATTTTCTCCTCAACGGTTAGAGATAGAAGGTAAACTTTTTTATCGTAATCTACGCGAAAATACGCGTCTTTTGATATATCAGTCGACCCCATTCGGAGCTCCGTTAAGGAGTTGAGTTTTGCACCTTCTCGACTTTCAAACGTCCATATCTCCTAAACGGTTAGGGCTAGGGGCCTGAAATTTCTCAGGCGTAATACACCCATATCTGGCCACGTTCGGTAGGGTCAAAACCCCGAAATTCCGACCCTCGATTTTTCGGGTCGAAAAAATTTCATCGTTTTGGTCAGAAAAAAATGCGACGTTTCTGCTGCGCGTTAACGGGAAGAGTTAGACGTTCGCTTATCGGCGCGTCGTAAGGACCCCTACGAGGGTTCTAAACAGGCGAAAGAAGGACGCCCTAGCTCAACGCGTTCCGACGCTACAGCGCTTCAAAGTTGGGATTTTTTTTCTCTCTCTTTCAACTTTGACGGGCCGTAGCCGCTAAACGGTTAGAGATAGGGCGTCCGGAGCGGTCGCAATCGATTCCGCGGACATTTTCTATCGGAAACCGTCTAACTCGTCCGCCCGAACGGCGTCGTTAACGCGCGACACGAGAACACGTCGAAAGATGTCGTTTTCGGGGTCGATTTTTTCGCGTTTTTCGAAGTCCCGAAACTTCAAACGCCCGTATCTCTTAAACGGTTAGAGATATCGAAGCGTGCTAAAAAATTCTTGTTCGGCGCGTAAAAATCTACCGGATAGGATGATAAAAACGGTAATTTTCGGACTTCGATATTTCACCGAAATTTCTCGACCGAATCTCCGTATCTCGGCTATGCGCTGTCGCAGCGCGACCGTTCGGTGCTCATTCGAAAGATCTCGACGCGTACTTTCGAACGGCGCAAACCGGGATCCTCTATCTATAACCGTTTAGGAGCTACGGCGCTTCAAAGTTTCGGAGTTAAGCATTTTTGGAAATTTCGTAACTTTAAACGCGATTTTCTCCTCAACGGTTAGAGATAGAAGGTAAACTTTTTATCGTAATCTACGCGAAAATACGCGTCTTTTGATATATCAGTCGACCCCATTCGGAGCTCCGTTAAGGAGTTGAGTTTTGCACCTTCTCGACTTTCAAACGTCCATATCTCCTAAACGGTTAGGGCTAGGGGGCTGAAATTTCTCAGGCGTAATACACCCATATATGGCCACGTTCCGGTAGGGTCAAAACCCCGAAATTCCGACCCTCGATTTTTCGGGTCGAAAAAATTTCATCGTTTTGGTCAGAAAAAAATGCGACGTTTCTGCTGCGCGTTGACGGGAAGAGTTAGACGTTCGCTTATCGGCGCGTCGTAAGGACCCTACGAGGGTTCTAAACAGGCGAAAGAAGGACGCCCTAGCTCAACGCGTTCCGACGCTACAGCGCTTCAAAGTTGGGATTTTTTTTCTCTCTCTTTCAACTTTGACGGGCCGTAGCCGCTAAACGGTTAGAGATAGGGCGTCCGGAGCGGTCGCAATCGATTCCGCGGACATTTTCTATCGGAAACCGTCTAACTCGTCCGCCCGAACGGCGTCGTTAACGCGCGACACGAGAAAACGTCGAAAGATGTCGTTTTCGGGGTCGATTTTTCGCGTTTTTCGAAGTCCCGAAACTTCAAACGCCCGTATCTCTTAAACGGTTAGAGATATCGAAGCGTGCTAAAAATTCTTGTTCGGCGCGTAAAAATCTACCGGATAGGATGATAAAAACGGTAATTTTCGGACTTCGATATTTCACCGAAATTTCTCGACCGAATCTCCGTATCTCGGCTATGCGCTGTCGCAGCGCGACCGTTCGGTGCTCATTCGAAAGATCTCGACGCGTACTTTCCGAACGGCGCAAACCGGGATCCTCTATCTATAACCGTTTAGGAGCTACGGCGCTTCAAAGTTTCGGAGTTAAGCATTTTTGGAAATTTCGTAACTTTAAACGCGATTTTCTCCTCAACGGTTAGAGATAGAGAGGTAAACTTTTTATCGTAATCTACGCGAAAATACGCGTCTTTTGATATATCAGTCGACCCCATTCGGAGCTCCGTTAAGGAGTTGAGTTTTGCACCTTCTCGACTTTCAAACGTCCATATCTCCTAAACGGTTAGGGCTAGGGGGCTGAAATTTCTCAGGCGTAATACACCCATAGATGGCCACGTTCCGGTAGGGTCAAAACCCCGAAATTCCGACCCTCGATTTTTCGGGTCGAAAAAATTTCATCGTTTTGGTCAGAAAAAAATGCGACGTTTCTGCTGCGCGTTAACGGGAAGAGTTAGACGTTCGCTTATCGGCGCGTCGTAAGGACCCCTACGAGGGTTCTAAACAGGCGAAAGAAGGACGCCCTAGCTCAACGCGTTCCGACGCTACAGCGCTTCAAAGTTGGGATTTTTTTTCTCTCTCTTTCAACTTTGACGGGCCGTAGCCGCTAAACGGTTAGAGATAGGGCGTCCGGAGCGGTCGCAGTCGATTCCGCGGACATTTTTCTATCGGAAACCGTCTAACTCGTCCGCCCGAACGGCGTCGTTAACGCGCGACACGAGAAAACGTCGAAAGATGTCGTTTTCGGGGTCGATTTTTCGCGTTTTTTCGAAGTCCCGAAACTTCAAACGCCCGTATCTCTTAAACGGTTAGAGATATCGAAGCGTGCTAAAAAAATTCTTGTTCGGCGCGTAAAAATCTACCGGATAGGATGATAAAAACGGTAATTTTCGGACTTCGATATTTCACCGAAATTTCTCGACCGAATCTCCGTATCTCGGCTATGCGCTGTCGCAGCGCGACCGTTCGGTGCTCATTCGAAAGATCTCGACGCGTACTTTCGAACGGCGCAAACCGGGATCCTCTATCTATAACCGTTTAGGAGCTACGGCGCTTCAAAGTTTCGGAGTTAAGCATTTTTGGAAATTTCGTAACTTTAAACGCGATTTTCTCCTCAACGGTTAGAGATAGAGAGGTAAACTTTTTTTATCGTAATCTACGCGAAAATACGCGTCTTTTGATATATCAGTCGACCCCATTCGGAGCTCCGTTAAGGAGTTGAGTTTTGCACCTTCTCGACTTTCAAACGTCCATATCTCCTAAACGGTTAGGGCTAGGGGGCTGAAATTTCTCAGGCGTAATACACCCATATATGGCCACGTTCCGGTAGGGTCAAAACCCCGAAATTCCGACCCTCGATTTTTCGGGTCGAAAAAATTTCATCGTTTTGGTCAGAAAAAAATGCGACGTTTCTGCTGCGCGTTAACGGGAAGAGTTAGACGTTCGCTTATCGGCGCGTCGTAAGGACCCTACGAGGGTTCTAAACAGGCGAAAGAAGGACGCCCTAGCTCAACGCGTTCCGACGCTACAGCGCTTCAAAGTTGGGATTTTTTCTCTCTCTTTCAACTTTGACGGGCCGTAGCCGCTAAACGGTTAGAGATAGGGCGTCGGAGCGGTCGCAATCGATTCCGCGGACATTTTCTATCGGAAACCGTCTAACTCGTCCGCCCGAACGGCGTCGTTAACGCGCGACACGAGAAAACGTCGAAAGATGTCGTTTTCGGGGTCGATTTTTCGCGTTTTTCGAAGTCCCGAAACTTCAAACGCCCGTATCTCTTAAACGGTTAGAGATATCGAAGCGTGCTAAAAATTCTTGTTCGGCGCGTAAAAATCTACCGGATAGGATGATAAAAACGGTAATTTTCGGACTTCGATATTTCACCGAAATTTCTCGACCGAATCTCCGTATCTCGGCTATGCGCTGTCGCAGCGCGACCGTTTCAGTGCTCATTCGAAAGATCTCGACGCGTACTTTCCGAACGGCGCAAACCGGGATCCTCTATCTATAACCGTTTAGGAGCTACGGCGCTTCAAAGTTTCGGAGTTAAGCATTTTTGGAAATTTCGTAACTTTAAACGCGATTTTCTCCTCAACGGTTAGAGATAGAAGGTAAACTTTTTTATCGTAATCTACGCGAAAATACGCGTCTTTTGATATATCAGTCGACCCCATTCGGAGCTCCGTTAAGGAGTTGAGTTTTGCACCTTCTCGACTTTCAAACGTCCATATCTCCTAAACGGTTAGGGCTAGGGGCTGAAATTTCTCAGGCGTAATACACCCATATATGGCCACGTTCCGGTAGGGTCAAAACCCCGAAATTCCGACCCTCGATTTTTCGGGTCGAAAAAATTTCATCGTTTTGGTCAGAAAAAATGCGACGTTTCTGCTGCGCGTTGACGGGAAGAGTTAGACGTTCGCTTATCGGCGCGTCATGGAGACCCTACGAGGGTTCTAAACAGGCGAAAGAAGGACGCCCTAGCTCAACGCGTTCCGACGCTACAGCGCTTCAAAGTTGGGATTTTTCTCTCTCTTTCAACTTTGACGGGCCGTAGCCGCTAAACGGTTAGAGATAGGGCGTCCGGAGCGGTCGCAATCGATTCCGCGGACATTTTCTATCGGAAACCGTCTAACTCGTCCGCCCGAACGGCGTCGTTAACGCGCGACACGAGAAAACGTCGAAAGATGTCGTTTTCGGGGTCGATTTTTCGCGTTTTTCGAAGTCCCGAAACTTCAAACGCCCGTATCTCTTAAACGGTTAGAGATATCGAAGCGTGCTAAAAAATTCTTGTTCGGCGCGTAAAAATCTACCGGATAGGATGATAAAAACGGTAATTTTCGGACTTCGATATTTCACCGAAATTTCTCGACCGAATCTCCGTATCTCGGCTATGCGCTGTCGCAGCGCGACAGTTTCGGTGCTCATTCGAAAGATCTCGACGCGTACTTTCGAACGGCGCAAACCGGGATCCTCTATCTATAACCGTTTAGGAGCTACGGCGCTTCAAAGTTTCGGAGTTAAGCATTTTTGGAAATTTCGTAACTTTAAACGCGATTTTCTCCTCAACGGTTAGAGATAGAAGGTAAACTTTTTTATCGTAATCTACGCGAAAATACGCGTCTTTTGATATATCAGTCGACCCCATTCGGAGCTCCGTTAAGGAGTTGAGTTTTGCACCTTCTCGACTTTCAAACGTCCATATCTCCTAAACGGTTAGGGCTAGGGGCTGAAATTTCTCAGGCGTAATACACCCATATATGGCCACGTTCGGTAGGGTCAAAACCCCGAAATTCCGACCCTCGATTTTTCGGGTCGAAAAAATTTCATCGTTTTGGTCAGAAAAAATGCGACGTTTCTGCTGCGCGTTGACAGGAAGAGTTAGACGTTCGCTTATCGGCGCGTCGTAAGGACCCTACGAGGGTTCTAAACAGGCGAAAGAAGGACGCCCTAGCTCAACGCGTTCCGACGCTACAGCGCTTCAAAGTTGGGATTTTTTCTCTCTCTTTCAACTTTGACGGGCCGTAGCCGCTAAACGGTTAGAGATAGGGCGTCGGAGCGGTCGCAATCGATTCCGCGGACATTTTTCTATCGGAAACCGTCTAACTCGTCCGCCCGAACGGCGTCGTTAACGCGCGACACGAGAAAACGTCGAAAGATGTCGTTTTCGGGGTCGATTTTTCGCGTTTTTCGAAGTCCCGAAACTTCAAACGCCCGTATCTCTTAAACGGTTAGAGATATCGAAGCGTGCTAAAAAATTCTTGTTCGGCGCGTAAAAATCTACCGGATAGGATGATAAAAACGGTAATTTTCGGACTTCGATATTTCACCGAAATTTCTCGACCGAATCTCCGTATCTCGGCTATGCGCTGTCGCAGCGCGACCAGTTCAGTGCTCATTCGAAAGATCTCGACGCGTACTTTCGAACGGCGCAAACCGGGATCCTCTATCTATAACCGTTTAGGAGCTACGGCGCTTCAAAGTTTCGGAGTTAAGCATTTTTGGAAATTTCGTAACTTTAAACGCGATTTTCTCCTCAACGGTTAGAGATAGAGAGGTAAACTTTTTTATCGTAATCTACGCGAAAATACGCGTCTTTTGATATATCAGTCGACCCCATTCGGAGCTCCGTTAAGGAGTTGAGTTTTGCACCTTCTCGACTTTCAAACGTCCATATCTCCTAAACGGTTAGGAGCTAGGGGCTGAAATTTCTCAGGCGTAATACACCCATATATGGCCACGTTCCGGTAGGAGTCAAAACCCCGAAATTCCGACCCTCGATTTTTCGGGTCGAAAAATTTCATCGTTTTGGTCAGAAAAAAATGCGACGTTTCTGCTGCGCGTTGACGGGAAGAGTTAGACGTTCGCTTATCGGCGCGTCATGGAGACCCTACGAGGGTTCTAAACAGGCGAAAGAAGGACGCCCTAGCTCAACGCGTTCCGACGCTACAGCGCTTCAAAGTTGGGATTTTTTCTCTCTCTTTCAACTTTGACGGGCCGTAGCCGCTAAACAGTTAGAGATAGGGCGTCCGGAGCGGTCGCAATCGATTCCGCGGACATTTTTCTATCGGAAACCGTCTAACTCGTCCGCCCGAACGGCGTCGTTAACGCGCGACACGAGAAAACGTCGAAAGATGTCGTTTTCGGGGTCGATTTTTCGCGTTTTTCGAAGTCCCGAAACTTCAAACGCCCGTATCTCTTAAACGGTTAGAGATATCGAAGCGTGCTAAAAAAATTCTTGTTCGGCGCGTAAAAATCTACCGGATAGGATGATAAAAACGGTAATTTTCGGACTTCGATATTTCACCGAAATTTCTCGACCGAATCTCCGTATCTCGGCTATGCGCTGTCGCAGCGCGACCGTTTCAGTGCTCATTCGAAAGATCTCGACGCGTACTTTCGAACGGCGCAAACCGGGATCCTCTATCTATAACCGTTTAGGAGCTACGGCGCTTCAAAGTTTCGGAGTTAAGCATTTTTGGAAATTTCGTAACTTTAAACGCGATTTTCTCCTCAACGGTTAGAGATAGAAGGTAAACTTTTTTATCGTAATCTACGCGAAAATACGCGTCTTTTGATATATCAGTCGACCCCATTCGGAGCTCCGTTAAGGAGTTGAGTTTTGCACCTTCTCGACTTTCAAACGTCCATATCTCCTAAACGGTTAGGGCTAGGGGCTGAAATTTCTCAGGCGTAATACACCCATATATGGCCACGTTCCGGTAGGGTCAAAACCCCGAAATTCCGACCCTCGATTTTTCGGGTCGAAAAAAATTTCATCGTTTTGGTCAGAAAAAATGCGACGTTTCTGCTGCGCGTTAACGGGAAGAAAGTTAGACGTTCGCTTATCGGCCGCGTCATGGAGACCCCTACGAGGGTTCTAAACAGGCGAAAGAAGGACGCCCTAGCTCAACGCGTTCCGACGCTACAGCGCTTCAAAGTTGGGATTTTTTTCTCTGGTAGAGCGGTAGGGATTTTCGACCCGAAAATCGAGTCAGGAAATTTCAGGGAACAATGGCCATATATGGTGCCCCCACCTGAAGACACTCAGCCTAACTATGAACATTTGGAAATCGAAGTCTGAAATGGCGCTACAACAGGCTCGAATAAAGTCGAACTGTAAAGACGCATGATTTTCAGTAGATACGATAAAAAGGATTTGCACTATCTCTAGCCGTTGGGAAATCGCGTTTAAAGTACGAATCTCAAAATCGCAGCGAAACTGAGGCGCCGGCAGCTCCACAGAGCGTTACATAAACGATGGAGGATCCCGGTTGCGTTCGAAGTACGCGTCAGCTCTTTCGAATGAGCCGAACTATCGCGCTGCGACAATGGGTCTGGAGATTCGGTCGAGAAATTTCGTGAAATATCGAGTAGCCGCAGATCATCCTATCCAGTAGATTTTACGCGGCGAGACAGAGTCGATAATCTCTAACCGTTTAAAAGATGCGAAGACATTTGAAACTCGGAACTCGAAAAACGCGAAGACCGACTAATACGACATCTTTCGACATTTCTCGTATCGCATGCTACCGTTCAGGCGGACAGTTTCCGATAAAATATCGCGAAATCATTGCGACATCCGGACATATCTAACCGTTGCTTGACACATTCCTCAAGATTGAGAGAAGAAAAATCCCAACAAGCGCTAGCATCGGAACGCGTTGAAATAGAAGCGTCACTCTTCGCCTGTTGCAAGACACCACCTCGTAGTCACGATCGTTTGAACGTCTAACTCTCTTCCGTTAACGCGCAGTATCGCATTCTGACAAAGACTGATGAAATTTCGACGAATCGAGTCAGAACTCGGGTTTATTTCACCATGGAATTTTGTATAATATCATATATAGGTAATATTACGAAAATTTCAGCCCCCAACCTAACCATTTGGGAAGATATGAACGTTTAGTGAAGTGCAAAACTCCAATAACGAACCAGACTCAGATAGATCGACTGATATATCCAAGACGCGTAGTATTTTCGCGTAGATTGATAAAAAAGTTTACCTCTCTATCTCTGGCCGTTGAGGAAAATGCGTTTAAAATGCGGGAATTTCAAAGAAATGCCAACTCCGAAGGCACGAGTATGCTCCTAAAACGATTTATAAATAGAGGATCCCGGTTTGCCGCCGTTCAAAGAAAGTATGGACACCGAACGATCTACGCCTTTATAATGGATACGGAGGATATTCGATCGAAGAATTTCGGTGAAATATCGAGAGTCGAAAATTACCGTTTTATCATCACATCGTGAATTTTTACGCCGAGCAAATTTTTTAGCGCCTTCGATATCTCCTAACCGTTTAAAGAGAGATTTGACGTTTGAGATTTCGGGTTCGAAGAGCGCGAAAGTATCGATTTGAATCTGACGTTAACGACGCGATTCAGACGGACGAGATAGACGAACCGATAAGAAAATGTCCGCGGAAATCGATGCGGCCGCTCCAGTTTTGCCCTATCTCTGGCCGTTTAACACGATCAAAGTTAGAGGAAGAAAAAATCCCAACTGAAATATCTGTAGCCTCCGGAACTGCGACCAATTGGACATCCTTCTTCTTATTTACCCATTGAAATTCACTTACGGCGACGCCGATAAACAGACGTCTAACTCTTGGCACGCATCAAAGCTATCGCATTTTCTCTGACAAAACGATGAAATTTCGACCCGAAAATCCAGGGATTTCAGAGGTTTTAACTACAGAACAGTAACTAAAAACATAATGGAGTATGTACATGAAATTTCAGCTAGCCCATTTAGATAGACGTTTGAAAGAGCAGTGCAGAGCTCAACTCACGCCAACAGGCTCGGAATAAGTCGACTATTAATCCAAGACGCGGCGTATTTTCG
>JAENHH010000128.1:0-17420 GCA_023509865.1 Trypoxylus dichotomus
AAAATCGAGGGTCGGAATTTCGGGGTTTTGACTCCTACCGGAACGTGGCCATATACGGGTGTATTACGCCTGAGAAATTTCAGCCCCTAGCCCTAACTGTTTGGGAGATATGGACGTTTGAAAGTGCCGAGGGGTGCAAAACCCAACTTCTTAAAGCTGAGCTCCTGAATGGGCCGAGTGACATATCACAAAGACGCGTATTTTCGCGTAGATTACGATAAAAAGTGTGGTGTTTATTTATCTCTAACTGTTATGAGAAAATCGCGTTTAAAGCTGCGTGAAATTTCCAAAAATGCTTTTAACTCCGCAAACTTTGAAGCGCCGTAGCTCCTAAACGGTTATAGATAGGGGGATCCTGGTTTTGCGCTGGTTCGGAAAGTGCTGCGTCGAGATCTTTCGAATGAGCACTCTGAACGGTCGCAAAAAGCTTACGACTACGCATAATATACCGAGATACGGAGATTCGGCCGAGAAATTTCGGTAAAATATAAAGTCCAAAATTACCGTTTTTATCATCCTATCCGGTAGATTTTTGCGCGCCGAACAAGAATTTTTAGTACGCTTCGATATCTCTAACCGTTTAAGAGGATACGGGCGTTTGAAGTTTCTGGGGCTTCGAAAAACGCGAAAATCGCCACCCCGAAAACGACATCTTCTTCGACGTTTTCTCGTGTCGCGCGTTAACGACGCCGTTCGGACGGACGAATTAGATTTGTTTCCTGATAGAAAATGTCCGCGGAATCGATTATGACCGCTACGTGACGTCCTATCTCTAACCGTTTAAGGCTGGCTACGGCCCGTCAAAGTTGGAAAGAGAGAGAAAAAATCCCAACTTTGAAGCGCTGTAGCGTCGGAACGCGTTGAGCTAGGGCGTCCTTCTTTCGCCTTGTTTAGAACCTCGTAGGGGTCTCCATGACGCGCCGATAAGCGAACCGTCTAACTCTTCCAACTGCTTCAACGCGCAGCAGAAACGTCGCATACTTTTTCTGACCAAAATCGATGAAATTTTTTTCGACCCGAAAAATCGAGGGTCGGAATTTCGGGGTTTTGACTCCTACCGGGAAACGTGGCCATATATGGGTGTATTACGCCTGAGAAATTTCAGCCCCCTAGCCCTAACCGTTCGTGGGAGATATGCGGACGCTTTGAAAGTTGAGGGGTGCAAACTCAACTTCTTAAAGGAGCTCTGAATGGGGTCGAGTGACATATCAAAAGACGCTATTTTCGCGTAGATTAGCGACATAAAAAGTTTGGCTCTCTATCTCTAACTGTTAAGTGAGGAAAATCATGCGTTTAAAGTTGCGGAAATTTCCAAAAATGCTTAACTCCGGAAACTTTGAAGCGCCGTAGCTCAAACGGGTTGATATAGGGGATCCTGGTTTGCGCCAAGTCTCTGAAAGTACGCGTCGAGATCTTTCGAATGAGTTAACTGAACGGTCGCGGGGCTGGTGATTCACGCATAAACCGAGATACGGAGATTCGGCTCGAGAAATTTCGGTAAACATATAAAAGTCCTGAAAATTACCGTTTTTATCATCCTATCCGGTAGGATTTTTGCGCGCCGAAATAAGAATTTTTCTTAGCACGCTTCGATATCTCTAACCGTTTGGCAGAGATACGGGCGTTTGAAGTTTCGGGGCTTCGGAAAAAGTGTAGCGAAAAATCGGTACCCTTGAAAACGACATCTTTCGACGTTTTCTTCGTGTCGCGCGTTAACGACGCTGTTCGGACGGACGAATTAGACGCAATTTTTCCTGATAGAAAAATGTCCGCGGAATCGATTTGACCGGATTACATGGACGTCCTATCTCTAAACTGTTTAGCGGCTACGGCCCGTCAAAGTGCTGAAAGAGAGAGAAAAAATCCCAACTTTGAAGCGCTGTAGCGTCGGAACGCGTTGAGCTAGGGCGTCCTTCTTTCGCTCGTTTAGAACCCTCGTAGGGTCCCATGACGCGCCGATAAGCGAACGTCTAACTCTTCCCGTTAACGCGCAGCAGAAACGTCGCATTTTTTCTGACCAAAACGATGAAATTTTTTCGACCCGAAAATCGAGGGTCGGAATTTCGTTTTGACCTCACCGGAACGTGGGCCATATGGGTGTATTACGCCTGAGAAATTTCAGCCCCTAGCCCTAACCGTTTGGGAGATATGGACGTTTGAAAGTTGAGGGGTGCAAAACTCAACTTTTAAAGGAGCTCCGAATGGGGTCGAGGATATATCAAAAGACGCGTATTTTCGCGTAGATTACGATAAAAAGTTTGCTCTCTATCTCTAACCGTTAAGGAGAAAATCGCGTTTAAAGTTGCGAAATTTCCAAAATGCTTAACTCCGAAACTTTGAAGCGCCGTAGCTCCTAAACGGTTATAGATAGGGGATCCTGGTTTGCGCCGTTCGAAAGTACGCGTCGAGATCTTTCGAATGAGCACCGAACTGCCGCGCTGCGACCACGCATAACCGAGATACGGAGATTCGGTCGAGAAATTTCGGTAAAATATAAAAGTCCGAAAATTACCGTTTTATCATCCTATCCGGTAGATTTTTGCGCGCCGAACAAGAATTTTTTAGCACGCTTCGATATCTCTAACCGTTTAAGAGATACGGGCGTTTGAAGTTTCGGGGCTTCGAAAAACGCGAAAAATCGACCCCGAAAACGACATCTTTCGACGTTTTCTCGTGTCGCGCGTTAACGACGCCGTTCGGACGGGACGAATTAGACGGTTTCCGATAGAAAATGTCCGCGGAATCGATTGCGACCGCTACGGACGTCCTATCTCTAACCGTTTAGCGGCTACGGCCCGTCAAAGTTGAAAGAGAGAGAAAAAATCCCAACTTTGAAGCGCTGTAGCGTCGGAACGCGTTGAGCTAGGGCGTCCTTCTTTCGCCTGTTTAGAACCCTCGTAGGGTCCCATGACGCGCCGATAAGCGAACGTCTAACTCTTCCCGTTAACGCGCAGCAGAAATGTCGCATTTTTTCTGACCAAAACGATGAAATTTTTTCGACCCGGAAAATCGAGGGTCGGAATTTCGGGGTTTTGACCCTACCGGAACGTGGCCATATATGGGGTGTATTACGCCTGAGAAATTTCAGCCCCTAGCCCTAACCGTTTGGGAGATATGGACGTTTGAAAGTTGAGGGGTGCAAAACTCAACTTCTTAAAGGAGCTCCGAATGGGTCGAGTGACATATCAAAAGACGCGTATTTTCGCGTAGATTACGATAAAAAAGTTTGCCTCTTCTATCTCTAACCGTTAAGGAGAAAATCGCGTTTAAAGTTGCGAAATTTCCAAAAAATGCTTAACTCCGAAACTTTGAAGCGCCGTAGCTCCTAAACGGTTATAGATAGGGGATCCTGGTTTGCGCCGTTCGAAAGTACGCGTCGAGATCTTTCGAATGAGCACTGAACGGTCGCGCTGCGATCACGCATAACCGAGATACGGAGATTCGGTCGAGAAATTTCGGTAAAATATAAAAGTCCGAAAATTACCGTTTTTATCATCCTATCCGGTAGATTTTTGCGCGCCGAACAAGAATTTTTTAGCACGCTTCTGATATCTCTAACCGTTTAAGAGATACGGGCGTTTGAAGTTTCGGGGCTTCGAAAAACGCGAAAAATCGACCCCGAAAACGACATCTTTCGACGTTTTCTCGTGTCGCGCGTTAACGACGCCGTTCGGACGGACGAATTCAGACGGTTTCCGATAGAAAATGTCCGCGGAATCGATTGCGACCGCTACGGACGTCCTATCTCTAACTGCTTTAGCGGCTACGGCCCGTCAAAGTTGAAAGAGAGAAAAATCCCAACTTTGAAGCGCTGTAGCGTCGGAACGCGTTGAGCTAGGGCGTCCTTCTTTCGCCTGTTTAGAACCCCTCGTAGGGTCCTTACGACGCGCCGATAAGCGAACGTCTAACTCTTCCCGTCAACGCGCAGCAGAAACGTCGCATTTTTTCTCTGACCAAAACGATGAAATTTTTTTCGACCCGAAAAATCGAGGGTCGGAATTTCGGGGTTTTGACTCTACCGGAACGTGGCCATATATGGGTGTATTACGCCTGAGAAATTTCAGCCCCTAGCTCCTAACCGTTTGGGAGATATGGACGTTTGAAAGTTGAGGGGTGCAAACCCAACTTCTAAAGGAGCCTGAATGGGGTCGAGTGACATATCAAAAGACGCGTATTTTCGCGTAGATTACGATAAAAAGTTTGCCTCTCTATCTCTAACCGTTAATGAGAAAATCGCGTTTAAAGTTGCGAAATTTCCAAAAATGCTTAACTCCGAAACTTTGAAGCGCCGTAGCTCCTAAACGGTTATAGATAGGATCCTGGTTTGCGCCGTTCGAAAGTACGCGTCGAGATCTTTCGAATGAGCACCGAACGGTCGCGCTGCGACCACGCATAACCGAGATACGGAGATTCGGTCGAGAAATTTCGGTAAAATATAAAAGTCCGAAAATTACCGTTTTTATCATCCTATCCGGTAGATTTTTGCGCACCGAACAAGAATTTTTTAGCACGCTTCGATATCTCTAACCGTTTAAGAGATACGGGCGTTTGGTTTCGGGCTTCGAAAAAACGCGAAAAATCGACCCTGAAAACGACATCTTTCGACGTTTTCTCGTGTCGCGCGTTAACGACGCCGTTCGGACGGACGAATTAGACGGTTTCCGATAGAAAAATGTCCGCGGAATCGATTGCGACCGCTACGGACGTCCTATCTCTAACCGTTTAGCGGCTACGGCCCGTCAAAGTTGAAAGAGAGAGAAAATCCCAACTTTGAAGCGCTGTAGCGTCGGAACGCGTTGAGCTAGGGCGTCCTTCTTTCGCCTGTTTAGAACCTCGTAGGGTCCTTACGACGCGCCGATAAGCGAACGTCTAACTCTTCCCAAGCCAACGCGCAGCAGAAACGTCGCATTTTTTTCTGACCAAAACGATGAAATTTTTTCGACCCGAAAAATCGAGGGTCGGAATTTCGGGGTTTTGACCCTACCGGAACGTGGCCATATATGGGTGTATTACGCCTGAGAAATTTCAGCCCCTAGCCCTAACCGTTTGGGAGATATGGACGTTTGAAAGTTGAGGGGTGCAAACTCAACTTCTTAAAGGAGCTCCGAATGGGTCGAGTGACATATCAAAAGACGCGTATTTTCGCGTAGATTACGATAAAAAAGTTTGTTTCTATCTCTAACCGTTAAGGAGAAAATCGCGTTTAAAGTTGCGAAATTTCCAAAAATGCTTAACTCCGAAACTTTGAAGCGCCGTAGCTCCTAAACGGTTATAGATAGGGATCCTGGTTTGCGCCGTTCGAAAGTACGCGTCGAGATCTTTCGAATGAGCACCGAACGGTCGCGCTGCGACCACGCATAACCGAGATACGGAGATTCGGTCGAGAAATTTCGGTAAAATATAAAAGTCCGAAAATTACCGTTTTTATCATCCTATCCGGTAGATTTTTGCGCGCCGAACAAGAATTTTTTAGCACGCTTCGATATCTCTAACCGTTTAAGAGATACGGGCGTTTGAAGTTTCGGGGCTTCGAAAAACGCGAAATCGACCCTGGAAAACGACATCTTTCGACGTTTTCTCGTGTCGCGCGTTAACGACGCCGTTCGGACGGACGAATTAGACGGTTTCGATAGAAAAATGTCCGCGGAATCGATTGCGACCGCTACGGACGTCCTATCTCTAACCGTTTAGCGGCTACGGCCCGTCAAAGTTGAAAGAGAGAGAAAAAATCCCAACTTTGAAGCGCTGTAGCGTCGGAACGCGTTGAGCTAGGGCGTCCTTCTTTCGCCTGTTTAGAACCCTCGTAGGGTCCTTACGACGCGCCGATAAGCGAACGTCTAACTCTTCCTGTTAACGCGCAGCAGAAACGTCGCATTTTTTTCTGACCAAAAACGATGAAATTTTTTCGACCCGAAAATCGAGGGTCGGAATTTCGGGGTTTTGACTCCTACCGGAACGTGGCCATATATGGGTGTATTACGCTCTGAGAAATTTCAGCCCCTAGCCCTAACCGTTTGGGAGATATGGACGTTTGAAAGTTGAGGGTGCAAAACTCAACTTCTTAAAGGAGCTCCGAATGGGTCGAGTGACATATCAAAAGACGCGTATTTTCGCGTAGATTACGATAAAAAAGTTTGCCTCTATCTCTAACCGTTATGAGAAAATCGCGTTTAAAGTTGCGAAATTTCCAAAAATGCTTAACTCCGAAACTTTAGCGCCGTAGCTCCTAAACGGTTATAGATAGGGGATCCCGGTTTGCGCCGTTCGAAAGTACGCGTCGAGATCTTTCGAATGAGCACCGAACGGTCGCGCTGCGACCACGCATAACCGAGATACGGAGATTCGGTCGAGAAATTTCGGTAAAATATAAAAGTCCGAAAATTACCGTTTTTATCATCCTATCCGGTAGATTTTTGCGCGCCGAACAAGAATTTTTAGCACGCTTCGATATCTCTAACCGTTTAAGAGATACGGGCGTTTCAGTTTCGGGGCTTCGAAAACGCGAAAAATCGACCCCGAAAACGACATCTTCGACGTTTTCGTGTCGCGCGTTAACGACGCCGTTCGACGGACGAATTAGACGGTTTCCGATAGAAAAATGTCCGCGGAATCGATTGCGACCGCTACGGACGTCCTATCTCTAACTGTTTAGCGGCTACGGCCCGTCAAAGTTGAAAGAGAGAGAAAAAATCCCAACTTTGAAGCGCTGTAGCGTCGGAACGCGCTGAGCTAGGGCGTCCTTCTTTCGCCTGTTTAGAACTCCTCGTAGGGTCCTTACGACGCGCCGATAAGCGAACGTCTAACTCTTCCCGTTAACGCGCAGCAGAAACGTCGCATTTTTTCCGACCAAAACGATGAAATTTTTTCGACCCGAAAAATCGAGGGTCGGAATTTCGGGTTTTGACCCTACCGGAACGTGGCCATATATGGGTGTATTACGCCTGAGAAATTTCAGCCCCTAGCTCCTAACTCGGTTTGGGAGATATGGACGTTTGAAAGCTGAGGTGCAAACTCAACTTCTTAAAGGAGCTCCGAATGGGGTCGAGTGACATATCAAAAGACGCGTATTTTCGCGTAGATTACGATAAAAAAAGTTTGCTCACTATCTCTAACCGTTAAGGAGAAAATCGCGTTTAAAGTTGCGAAATTTCCAAAAATGCTTAACTCCGAAACTTTGAAGCGCCGTAGCTCCTAAACGGTTATAGATAGGGGATCCTGGTTTGCGCCGTTCGAAAGTACGCGTCGAGATCTTCGAATGAGCACCGAACTGGTCGCGCTGCGACCACGCATAACCGAGATACGGAGATTCGGTCGAGAAATTTCGGTAAAATATAAAAGTCCGAAAATTACCGTTTTTATCATCCTATCCGGTAGATTTTTGCGCGCCGAACAAGAATTTTTTAGCACGCTTCGATATCTCTAACCGTTTAAGAGATACGGGCGTTTGAAGTTTCGGGGCTTCGAAAAACGCGAAAAATCGACCCCGAAAACGACATCTTTCGACGTTTTCTCGTGTCGCGCGTTAACGACGCCGTTCGGACGGATCGAATTAGACGGTTTCCGATAGAAAATGTCCGCGGAATCGATTGCGACCGCTACGGACGTCCTATCTCTAACCGTTTAGCGGCTACGGCCCGTCAAAGTTGAAAGAGAGAGAAAAATCCCAACTTTGAAGCGCTGTAGCGTCGGAACGCGTTGAGCTAGGGCGTCCTTCTTTCGCCTGTTTAGAACTCCTCGTAGGGGTCCACGATGCGCCGATAAGCGAACGTCTAACTCTTCCCGTTAACGCGCAGCAGAAATGTCGCATTTTTTTCTGACCAAAACGATGAAATTTTTTCGACCCGGAAAATCGAGGGTCGGAATTTCGGGGTTTTGACTCCTACCGGAACGTGGCCATATATGGGTGTATTACGCCTGAGAAATTTCAGCCCCTAGCCCTAACCGTTTGGGAGATATGGACGTTTGAAAGTTGAGGGGTGCAAACTCAACTTCTTAAAGGAGCTCCGAATGGGGTCGAGTGACATATCAAAAAGACGCGTATTTTCGCGTAGATTACGATAAAAAGTTTGCCTCTCTATCTCTAACCGTTAAGGAGAAAATCGCGTTTAAAGTTGCGAAATTTCCAAAAATGCTTAACTCCGAAACTTTGAAGCGCCGTAGCTCCTAAACGGTTATAGATAGGGGATCCCGGTTTGCGCCGTTCGAAAGTACGCGTCGAGATCTTTCGAATGAGCACTGAACGGTCGCGCTGCGACTCACGCATAACCGAGATACGGAGATTCGGTCGAGAAATTTCGGTAAAATATAAAAGTCCGAAAATTACCGTTTTTATCATCCTATCCGGTAGATTTTTGCGCGCCGAACAAGAATTTTTTTAGCACGCTTCGATATCTCTAACCGTTTAAGAGATACGGGCGTTTCAGTTTCGGGGCTTCGGAAAAACGCGAAAATCGACTCCCGAAAACGACATCTTTCGACGTTTTCTCGTGTCGCGCGTTAACGACGCCGTTCGACGGACGAATTAGACGGTTTCCGATAGAAAATGTCCGCGGAATCGATTGCGACCGATACGTACGTCCTATCTCTAACCTTTAGCGGCTACGGCCCGTCAAAGTTGAAAGAGAGAGAAAAATCCCAACTTTGAAGCGCTAGTAGCGTCGGAACGCGTTGAGCTAGGCGTCCTTCTTTTCTGCCTGTTTAGAACCCTCGTAGGGGTCCTTACGACGCGCCGGATAAGCGAACGTCTAACTCTTCCCGTTAACGCGCAGCAGAAACGTCGCATTTTTTCTGACCAAAACGATGAAATTTTTCGACCCGAAAAATCGAGGGTCGGAATTTCGGGGTTTTGACTCCTACCGAACGTGGCCATATATGGGTGTATTACGCCTGAGAAATTTCAGCCCCTAGCCCTAACCGTTTGGGAGATATGGACGTTTGAAAGTTGAGGGGTGCAAAACTCAACTTCTAAAGGAGCTCCGAATGGGGTCGAGGATATATCAAAAGACGCGTATTTTCGCGTAGATTACGATAAAAAAGTTTGCCTCTATCTCTAACCGTTTATGAGAAAATCGCGTTTAAAGTTGCGAAATTTCCAAAAATGCTTAACTCCGAAACTTTGAAGCGCCGTAGCTCCTAAACGGTTATAGATAGGGATCCTGGTTTGCGCCGTTCGGAAAGTACGCGTCGAGATCTTCGAATGAGCACCGAACGGTCGCGCTGCGACCACGCACATAACCGAGATACGGAGATTCGGTCGAGAAATTTCGGTAAAATATAAAAGTCCGAAAATTACCGTTTTTATCATCCTATCCGGTAGATTTTTTCGCGCCGAACAAGAATTTTTTAGCACGCTTCGATATCTCTAACCGTTTAAGAGATACGGGCGTTTGAAGTTTCGGGGCTTCTGAAAAAACGCGAAAATCGACCCCGAAAACGACATCTTTCGACGATTTCTCGTGTCGCGCGTTAACGACGCCGTTCGGACGGACGAATTCAGACGGTTTCCGATAGAAAAATGTCCGCGGAATCGATTGCGACCGCTACGGACGTCCTATCTCTAACTGTTTAGCGGCTACGGCCCGTCAAAGTTGAAAGAGAGAGAAAAAAATCCCAACTTTGAAGCGCTGTAGCGTCGGAACGCGTTGAGCTAGGCGTCCTTCTTTCGCCTGTTTAGAACCCTCGTAGGGTCCTTACGACGCGCCGATAAGCGAACGTCTAACTCTTCCCGTCAACGCGCAGCAGAAACGTCGCATTTTTTCTGACCAAAACGATGAAATTTTTTCGACCCGAAAAATCGAGGGTCGGAATTTCGGGGTTTTGACCCTACCGGAACGTGGCCATATATGGGTGTATTACGCCTGAGAAATTTCTGTAGCCCCCTAGCCCTAACCGTTTGGGGAGATATGGACGTTTGAAAGTTGAGGGGTGCAAAACTCAACTTCTTAAAGGAGCTCCGAATGGGGTCGAGTGACATATCAAAAGACGCGTATTTTCGCGTAGATTACGATAAAAAAAGTTTGCTCTCTATCTCTAACCGTTAAGGAGAAAATCGCGTTTAAAGTTGCGAAATTTCCAAAAATGCTTAACTCCGAAACTTTGAAGCGCCGTAGCTCCCTAAACGGTTATAGATAGGGGATCCCGGTTTGCGCCGTTCGGAAAGTACGCGTCGAGATCTTCGAATGAGCACCGAAACGGTCGCGCTGCGACCACGCATAACCGAGATACGGGAGATTCGGTCGAGAAATTTCGGTAAAATATAAAAGTCCGAAAATTACCGTTTTTATCATCCTATCCGGTAGATTTTTGCGCGCCGAACAAGAATTTTTTAGCACGCTTCGATATCTCTAACCGTTTAAGAGATACGGGCGTTTCAGTTTCGGGGCTTCGAAAAACGCGAAAAATCGACCCCGAAAACGACATCTTTCGACGTTTTCTCGTGTCGCGCGTTAACGACGCCGTTCGGACGGACGAATTAGACGGTTTCCGATAGAAAAATGTCCGCGGAATCGATTGCGACCGCTATGACGTCCTATCTCTAACCGTTTAGCGGCTACGGCCCGTCAATGTTGAAAGAGAGAGAAAAAATCCCAACTTTGAAGCGCTGTAGCGTCGGAACGCGTTGAGCTAGGGCGTCCTTCTTTCGCCTGTTTAGAACCCTCGTAGGGTCTCCATGACGCGCCGATAAGCGAACGTCTAACTCTTCCCGTCAACGCGCAGCAGAAATGTCGCATTTTCTTCTGACCAAAACGATGAAATTTTTTCGACCCGAAAAATCGAGGGTCGGAATTTCGGGGTTTTGACTCCTACCGGAACGTGGCCATATATGGGTGTATTACGCCTGAGAAATTTCAGCCCCTAGCCCTAACCGTTTGGGAGATATGGACGTTTGAAAGTTGAGGGGTGCAAAACTCAACTTCTTAAAGGAGCTCCGAATGGGGTCGAGTGACATATCAAAAGACGCGTATTTTCGCGTAGATTACGATAAAAAAGTTTGCCTCTCTATCTCTAACCGTTAAGGAGAAAATCGCGTTTAAAGTTGCGAAATTTCCAAAAATGCTTAACTCCGAAACTTTGAAGCGCCGTAGCTCCTAAACGGTTATAGATAGGGGATCCTGGTTTGCGCCGTTCGAAAGTACGCGTCGAGATCTTTCGAATGAGCACCGAACGGTCGCGCTGGCGACCACGCATAACCGAGATACGGAGATTCGGTCGAGAAATTTCGGTAAAATAAAAAAGTCAGAAAATTTACGTTTTTATCATCCTATCCGTTTGTTTTTTTCGCGCCGAACAAGAATTTTTTTAGCACTCTTCGTTATCTCTAACCTTTTAAGTTTTACGGGCTTTTTAAGTTTCGGGGATTCGAAATAACGCTAAAAAATCGACCCCGAAAACGACATCTTTCGATCGTTTTCTCGTGTCGCGCGTTAACGACGCCGTTCGGATGGACGAATTAGACGGTTTCCGATAGAGAAATGTCCGCGGAATCGATTGCGACCGCTACGGACGTCCTATCTCTAACCGTTTAGCGGCTACGCCCCGTCAAAGTTGGAAAGAGAGAGAAAAAATCCCAACTTTGAAGCGCTGTAGCGTCGGAACGCGTTGAGCTAGGGGCGTCCTTCTTTCGCCTGTTTAGAACCCTCGTAGGGGTCCTTACGACGCGCCGATAAGCGAACGTCTAACTCTTCCCGTTAACGCGCAGCAGAAACGTCGCATTTTTTTCTGACCAAAACGATGAAATTTTTTCGACCCGAAAATCGAGGGTCGGAATTTCGGGGTTTTGACCCTACCGGAACGTGGCCATATATGGGTGTATTACGCCTGAGAAATTTCAGCCCCCTAGCCCTAACCGTTTGGGAGATATGGACGTTTGAAAGTTGAGGGGTGCAAACTCAACTTCTTAAAGGAGCCCGAATGGGGTCGAGTGACATATCAAAAGACGCGTATTTTCGCGTAGATTACGATAAAAAAAAGTTTGCCTCTCTATCTCTAACCGTTAAGGAGAAAATCGCGTTTAAAGTTGCGAAATTTCCAAAAATGCTTAACTCCGAAACTTTGAAGCACCGTAGCTCCTAACCGGTTATAGATAGGGGATCCCGGTTTGCGCCGTTCGAAAGTACGCGTCGAGATCTTTCGAATGAGCACTGAACCGTCGCGCTGCGACCACGCATAACCGAGATACGGAGATTCGGTCGAGAAATTTCGGTAAAATATAAAAGTCCGAAAATTACAGTTTTTATCATCCTATCCGGTAGATTTTTGCGCGCCGAACAAGACTTTTTTTAGCACGCTTCGATATCTCTAACCGTTTAAGAGATACGGGCGTTTGAAGTTTCGGGGCTTCGAAAAACGCGAAAAATCGACCCCGAAAACGACATCTTTCGACGTTTTCTCGTGTCGCGCGTTAACGACGCCGTTCGGACGGACGAATTAGACGGTTTCCGATAGAAAATGTCCGCGGAATCGATTGCGACCGCTACGGACGTCCTATCTCTAACTGTTTAGCGGCTACGCCCCGTCAAAGTTGAAAGAGAGAGAAAAAATCCCAACTTTGAAGCGCTGTAGCGTCGGAACGCGTTGAGCTAGGGCGTCCTTCTTTCGCCTGTTTAGAACCCTCGTAGGGGTCCTTACGACGCGCCGATAAGCGAACGTCTAACTCTTCCCGTTAACGCGCAGCAGAAACGTCGCATTTTTTCTGACCAAAACGATGAAATTTTTCGACCCGGAAAATCGAGGGTCGGAATTTCGGGGTTTTGACTCCTACCGAACGTGGCCATATATGGGTGTATTACGCCTGAGAAATTTCAGCCCCTAGCCCTAACCGTTTGGGAGATATGGACGTTTGAAAGTTGAGGTGCAAAACTCAACTTCTTAAAGGAGCTCCGAATGGGGTCGAGTGACATATCAAAAGACGCGTATTTTCGCGTAGATTACGATAAAAAAAAGTTTGCCTCTCTATCTCTAACCGTTAAGGAGAAAATCGCGTTTAAAGTTGCGAAATTTCCAAAAATGCTTAACTCCGAAACTTTGAAGCGCCGTAGCTCCTAAACGGTTATAGATAGGGGATCCCGGTTTGCGCCGTTCGAAAGTACGCGTCGAGATCTTTCGAATGAGCACCGAACGGTCGCGCTGCGACCACGCATAACCGAGATACGGAGATTCGGTCGAGAAATTTCGGTAAAATATAAAAGTCCGAAAATTACCGTTTTTATCATCCTATCCGGTAGATTTTTTCGCGCCGAACAAGAATTTTTTTAGCACGCTTCGATATCTCTAACCGTTTAAGAGATACGGGCGTTTGAAGTTTCGGGGCTTCGAAAAAACGCGAAAAAATCGACCCCGAAAACGACATCTTTCGACGTTTTCTCGTGTCGCGCGTTAACGACGCCGTTCGGACGGACGAATTAGACGGTTTCCGATAGAAAAATGTCCGCGGAATCGATTGCGACCGCTACGGACGTCCTATCTCTAACCGTTTAGCGGCTACGGCCCGTCAAAGTTGAAAGAGAGAGAAAAAAAATCCCAACTTTGAAGCGCTGTAGCGTCGGAACGCGTTGAGCTAGGGCGTCCTTCTTTCGCCTGTTTAGAACCCTCGTAGGGGTCTCCATGACGCGCCGATAAGCGAACGTCTAACTCTTCCCGTTAACGCGCAGCAGAAATGTCGCATTTTTTCTGACCAAAACGATGAAATTTTTTCGACCCGAAAAATCGAGGGTCGGAATTTCGGGGTTTTGACCCTACCGAACGTGGCCATATATGGGTGTATTACGCCTGAGAAATTTCAGCCCCTAGCCCTAACTGTTTGGGGAGATATGGACGTTTGAAAGTTGAGGGGGTGCAAAACTCAACTTCTTAAAGGAGCTCTGAATGGGGTCGAGTGACATATCAAAAGACGCGTATTTTCGCGTAGATTACGATAAAAAAGTTTGCCTCTCTATCTCTAACCGTTAAGGAGAAAATCGCGTTTAAAGTTGCGAAATTTCCAAAAATGCTTAACTCCGAAACTTTGAAGCGCCGTAGCTCCTAAACGGTTATAGATAGGGGATCCCGGTTTGCGCCGTTCGAAAGTACGCGTCGAGATCTTTCGAATGAGCACCGAACGGTCGCGCTGCGACCACGCATAACCGAGATACGGAGATTCGGTCGAGAAATTTCGGTAAAATATAAAAGTCCGAAAATTACCGTTTTTATCATCCTATCCGGTAGATTTTTGCGCGCCGAACAAGAATTTTTAGCACGCTTCGATATCTCTAACCGTTTAAGAGATACGGGCGTTTGAAGTTTCGGGCTTCGAAAAAACGCGAAAAATCGACCCCGAAAACGACATCTTTCGACGTTTTCTCGTGTCGCGCGTTAACGACGCCGTTCGGACGGACGAATTAGACGGTTTCCGATAGAAAATGTCCGCGGAATCGATTGCGACCGCTACGGACGTCCTATCTCTAACCGTTTAGCGGCTACGCCCCGTCAAAGTTGAAAGAGAGAGAAAAAATCCCAACTTTGAAGCGCTGTAGCGTCGGAACGCGTTGAGCTAGGGCGTCCTTCTTTCGCCTGTTTAGAACTCCTCGTAGGGTCCTTACGACGCGCCGATAAGCGAACGTCTAACTCTTCCCGTTAACGCGCAGCAGAAACGTCGCATTTTTTCTGACCAAAACGATGAAATTTTTTCGACCCGAAAAATCGAGGGTCGGAATTTCGGGGTTTTGACCCTACCGGAACGTGGCCATATATGGGTGTATTACGCCTGAGAAATTTCAGCCCCTAGCCCTAACCGTTTGGGAGATATGGACGTTTGAAAGTTGAGGGGTGCAAAACTCAACTTCTTAAAGGAGCTCCGAATGGGGTCGAGTGACATATCAAAAGACGCGTATTTTCGCGTAGATTACGATAAAAAAGTTTGCCTCTCTATCTCTAACCGTTAAGGAGAAAATCGCGTTTAAAGTTGCGAAATTTCCAAAAATGCTTAACTCCGAAACTTTGAAGCGCCGTAGCTCCTAAACGGTTATAGATAGGGGATCCTGGTTTGCGCCGTTCGAAAGTACGCGTCGAGATCTTTCGAATGAGCACCGAAACGGTCGCGCTGCGACCACGCATAACCGAGATACGGAGATTCGGTCGAGAAATTTTGGTAAAATATAAAAGTCCGAAAATTACCGTTTTTATCATCCTATCCGGTAGATTTTTGCGCGCCGAACAAGAATTTTTTTAGCACGCTTCGATATCTCGAACCGTTTAAGAGATACGGGCGTTTGAAGTTTCGGGGCTTCGGAAAAACGCGAAAAATCGACCCCGAAAACGACATCTTTCGACGTTTTCTCGTGTCGCGCGTTAACGACGCCGTTCGGACGGACGAATTAGACGGTTTCCGATAGAAAATGTCCGCGGAATCGATTGCGACCGCTACGGACGTCCTATCTCTAACTGTTTAGCGGCTACGGCCCGTCAAAGTTGAAAGAGAGAGAAAAAAAATCCCAACTTTGAAGCGCTGTAGCGTCGGAACGCGTTGAGCTAGGGCGTCCTTCTTTCGCCTGTTTAGAACCCTCGTAGGGGTCCTTACGACGCGCCGATAAGCGAACGTCTAACTCTTCCCGTTAACGCGCAGCAGAAACGTCGCATTTTTTCTGACCAAAACGATGAAATTTTTTTCGACCCGAAAAATCGAGGGTCGGAATTTCGGGGGTTTGACCCTACCGGGACGGGGCCATATAGGGGTGGATTCCGCCGGAGAAATTTCAGCCCCCTAGCCCTAACCGTTTGGGAGATATGGACGTTTGAAAGTTGAGGGGGTGCAAAACTCAACTTCTTAAAGGAGCTCCGAATGGGGTCGAGTGACATATCAAAAGACGCGTATTTTCGCGTAGATTACGATAAAAAAAAGTTTGCCTCTCTATCTCTAACCGTTAAGGAGAAAATCGCGTTTAAAGGTGCGAAATTTCCAAAAATGCTTAACTCCGAAACTTTGAAGCGCCGTAGCTCCTAAACGGTTATAGATAGGGGATCCCGGTTTGCGCCGTTCGAAAGTACGCGTCGAGATCTTTCGAATGAGCACCGAACGGTCGCGCTGCGACCACGCATAACCGAGATACGGAGATTCGGTCGAGAAATTTCGGTAAAATATAAAAGTCCGAAAATTACCGTTTTTATCATCCTATCCGGTAGATTTTTGCGCGCCGAACAAGAATTTTTTTAGCACGCTTCGATATCTCTAACCGTTTAAGAGATACGGGCGTTTGAAGTTTCGGGGCTTCGAAAAAACGCGAAAAAATCGACCCCGAAAACGACATCTTTCGACGATTTCTCGTGTCGCGCGTTAACGACGCCGTTCGGACGGACGAATTAGACGGTTTCCGATAGAAAAATGTCCGCGGAATCGATTGCGACCGCTACGGACGTCCTATCTCTAACCGTTTAGCGGCTACGGCCCGTCAAAGTTGAAAGAGAGAGGAAAAAAATCCCAACTTTGAAGCGCTGTAGCGTCGGAACGCGTTGAGCTAGGGCGTCCTTCTTTCGCCTGTTTAGAACCCTCGTAGGGGTCCTTACGACGCGCCGATAAGCGAACGTCTAACTCTTCCCGTTAACGCGCAGCAGAAATGTCGCATTTTTTTCTGACCAAAACGATGAAATTTTTTCGACCCGAAAAATCGAGGGTCGGAATTTCGGGGTTTTGACCCTACCGGAACGTGGCCATATATGGGTGTATTACGCCTGAGAAATTTCAGCCCCCTAGCCCTAACCGTTTGGGAGATATGGACGTTTGAAAGTTGAGGGTGCAAACTCAACTTCTTAAAGGAGCTCCGAATGGGGTCGAGTGACATATCAAAAGACGCGTATTTTCGCGTAGATTACGATAAAAAAAAGTTTGCCTCTCTATCTCTAACCGTTAAGGAGAAAATCGCGTTTAAAGTTGCGAAATTTCCAAAAATGCTTAACTCCGAAACTTTGAAGCGCCGTAGCTCCTAAACGGTTATAGATAGGATCCCGGTTTGCGCCGTTCGAAAGTACGCGTCGAGATCTTTCGAATGAGCACCGAACGGTCGCGCTGCGACCACGCATAACCGAGATACGGAGATTCGGTCGAGAAATTTCGGTAAAATATAAAAGTCCGAAAATTACAGTTTTTATCATCCTATCCGGTAGATTTTTGCGCGCCGAACAAGAATTTTTTTAGCACGCTTCGATATCTCTAACCGTTTAAGAGATACGGGCGTTTGAAGTTTCGGGGCTTCGAAAAAACGCGAAAAAAATCGACCCCGAAAACGACATCTTTCGACGTTTTCTCGTGTCGCGCGTTAACGACGCCGTTCGGACGGACGAATTAGACGGTTTCCGATAGAAAAATGTCCGCGGAATCGATTGCGACCGCTACGGACGTCCTATCTCTAACCGTTTAGCGGCTACGGCCCGTCAAAGTTGAAAGAGAGAGA